>VDFB02259729.1:89665-198792 GCA_007258455.2 Sequoia sempervirens | reverse complement strand
ACTAACAACTAATTTAATTATTGTTGCATTTTTAAATGTTTGTAATTACTCCCACTAAAGACTTGGTTGAGTTAAATAATTTACTTTCAGTGCTTGTTTAATTCCCCCCACTGAATAAGTGGTAGAGCGGATTCATGGTCGGCTTGCCACCTATTAATATTTGTAATTAGTTTGCTCCTATTGAATAAGTGGTCAAGCTTATGGTTGGTTATCTGCCTAATCTTTTATTTACTTTCATTTCATGGTCGGCTAGCCACCTAGAAACTTTGTAATTTATTTCTAGTTGCTAACTATCCCCAACACCGTATGCTCTCACCTCTCCCACATTGGGATCTTGGTGATCAAAAGTTGAAGGTTTACTTTCCAAGATGGTTTATATTTGGAGCTAATGCTAATAATGGTGTTTGGTACTGATTAAAAATTGAAAAAATTAAGGGGGATTGTGACTTTGGATTTTCTCTTTACCCCTTTACTGTTATAGATCATACTTAATCACATGCTCTCTTTCAATTTTTCTATAGGTCTTACATGCATATCAATTTTCATCACTTTTCTTTTGTTTTCCAATTTCCTTTTCATCATACCTATTTTGATTTTTATTTCTTTCATCATTTTTATTTTATTTTTTTTTGTCACTTTTTTCATTTTTCATTGGTATTTTTTCCATAGCATTATTTATTGGGAATGCTACATATTAGAGGTATCACAAAAGGCTATCTCCATATATTTATGAGCTATTTGAAATGGGTGACATAGTAAGTAATATGAATGATTATGAAGGGTGAAAATAATTGATACAATGATAGGATAATGGATACTATGGTGAGGTAACTAAGGTGAAAGAAAATAATGGGAAAAATGATAGGGAATAAGGATAAGGAACCCCCCCCCCCCACTTAAAGGGTTGAACATCCTCAGGAAACAAGGAGATGATGGGTAGGGATGTTGTTTAATATGATTAATATAATAAGAAATATTAATAAAGTTAAAAGATAAAATAATGAAAAATAAAACTGATTATTCTTGCATGTCCATTAATGCCAAGATCTGGTAGCCAATGTAACTCTGAAACTATGATTCCCCAATAAGTATTGTTGCACATGAAAGAGCACCTTCACAATGAAGCATTGTGGATCATACTGATGGTAGTTGAATCTATCTTCACTTTTTGTAACACCTCAACTAAATGTGTAACTTCATGCTACAGGTGATCAAAGTTATGTTGACCATGACAAATGAGAGCACATTTACACAAGTGATAAACATGGGGTACTAGAGGCACTTAGACAACCATTGAAGCAATAGAGTATACCTGCAAACTAATTAGCCCATAAAAAGAACATAATTTATTGTATTTTTTCTTTTTTTCTTGTCTTTTTTTTTTTTTCAATTTTGATAATGACAAGTGACCGTTGGCAAGCTAGTTTTTAATCACTTATCACTTAGTAGCACTATAGAAACAATTTTCACCATTAAGAATTTTATTTAACTACAATTCGCCATAAAATGGTTTTCAATTGTAGTTGTCTAAATGCCCCAAGGTTTCTTGGCTATTAATTTTTTCTTTTTTTTTCTTTTTTTCAATTTTTAATTTTTTAATTTTTTCTCTTTTTTTTTCAATTTTTTTTAGATATCATGCATATAATGAACAAAGAGAAGGAACCCCTTATATGGATGTTGAAGTTACACCATCAAAAACCTAAGTTCCTTCTATGACCCCACAAAAGACACTGTTGAAACTAGGTTGTATGTAGAACTTGAAATGATGACCAACAAGAAAGATACCTCCATCAAGATTGACCATGCATAGTTCATAGCACAATTGCTACAAACAATCTTGATCTATTTAGATCATGCCACCATATCTAAAACCTGACTGTAGAACTTTTGAATTCATGCCCAATCACTTGGTGGAAAGAATTAGTTACAATAGAAGCAATATTTCAAAGATAGGGATATGTAGTGAAATACCAATGGTAGTCCCTCAACTTATCCAATATCCCCATATAGCTATGGATAGGTGGATGAGTCAATCCTTATGAAGTATGATGATCTACAATATGATTAAGCTCTGTCTGCATGTTTTTAAGTGGTATTTGGATTTGTAGCTTGTGAAGAATTAGTCAAGAACATAGTATCTTGTTTCTCATACACCAAATTGCATACTGTCCTCCACATGATCTGGCATCAAAGTTGATATCAAAGAGAACTTGTGTCCATGAATGTTGAACACCTTACCCAAAAATCCTCTTGTGGTCTCCAATAGTGAAGCACAAAGAAAACTTGGCGTGTTCCATATAGCTAGCAAGGCCAACAAAATGTTAGAAAAGCCAACAAAGTTGTGTTTTTTTCAATACTCATGTAGAGAAGCGTCATCAATTGGTATTGGTGAAAAAGTGTTGGGTAACCACGAAAACCTGTAACCATATTCTCAAGACCAAGCATATCAAGTATAGTAATGCAATATCATCCATTTAATAACTCCACCATTCATTAGTAGTTAAGTCATTTTTGTAAATGAAGGGTAGAGTTATTAATGTGAATAAATAATAAAAAGAATGAATATTATTACAATGAATGATTGTGTAGACATAATATCAATGCTAATTAACACAAGAATACACACCTTTATTTGGTCCAAGTATTACATAATGGTACTATTAGAAGCACCAAAGAAATAATCAATGAGGGTTTATTAGAAATCAACCAAGAATCGTCAAAATTCAAGGGATTCCCCCCCCCTCCCCCCAACTTAACTTCATACTGCAAAGGAATGAGAGAATTAAGATAATCCAAAAAATGAATAAATATAGTGACATATTTAAGAATACCCTGAGCTTTTTTTAATCAACCAAAGATTTCCAAAATTCAATAGATTCCCCCCCCAAACTTAATTTCACATTGTAAAATCATGTGGGTATTAGGATAATCCAAAGAATTAATAATACCTTGATCCTTATTTAATGAATGATCATCTATTTGTAGCATGTTTTGTATGGTCACTAATGCATTCAAATCCTTCTAGTTCTTCTTAATTATAAAATCAATTATTGGACCTAGATCAATAAGTGTGCGAGGAATACACAGTTTTACCACAGGTCTCCAAAGATCTAGATGTTTGAGCATAAAAATATTTATAAATAGATCTTGTAGGATGTCATTATGTATCTCACACAACTCTTGAATCAGTAAGGCATATAGTTCACCGTTGCTTATTGAATGATTAATTTCAACACACATATTTATCATTTCAATGATAAAATTAGAATTACATTGAATTGTTGCCTTATCTATGTGAATTAATTCTAAAAGTTGTGATGCATTAAGTAGATAAGAAGAACTAAGTTGATTATCTTTTAGTGGATCATTTTGTTCTTCAAATTCAATTAAACAAAAATCACATCCTTTAGTTGTGCGAATAGATTGCAATTGTGATTTATCAATTTCATGCATATTAATGAAATGTAAAGGGATCAATGACACCTCATTATTATATGCAGATTGAACCACCTTATTAGATAATAATAATAATTTATTAGGAATTGCAATTTTCCTTGGTGGATATGTTGGGGTTGATGGTGGGTGATATGAATGGGATAATGACAATGGTAAAAGTTGTGTGGTATATATAGAGTATATGGTGAAGATGGTAATATATAAAGTAGATATGGTAATATATGGGATGGGTATGGTTGTTTTGAGCATTCATTATACCATTCTTGGTAGTATGGTGATTTTTTCTATTCACTACACATACTAGATAGGGACACATTTTGTGAAGAAACATAAATTTCCTTCTTGATTCAATAGAATTATAGCATTTTAAAATCATTTAGCATACCATGATCTACCTGATTTGATGTGTGCAATTGTTCTTGTGTTACAAAGAAGACATTCTCACTTTCACCTTTTTTTTGTTGAGGCTCACACATAGCTTGGATCTCCTTCACCATGTCCTCTTCAACAACTTGGCATACACACTTATCTTCTCCCTTGCAACAATCAGAACAACAAATGGTCAAATCATTTTCAAAATTCCATTGTCCTAAAAATTCATCAATTATTTGTTCTTGCTTGATTATGGAAATAACATCTATAGATGTTTGCGATAATGATATTAGAAGATCAAGATGAGCTAAGTTGCATTCTTTAGGTAGAGGGGATATAAAAACATCACTTTGAGTCAGTGTGATTCCTCCACCAATTTCTTCTTTTATTTTTAACTTTGAAAGTGGGGGTCTAGGGGCAACATCCCCCAGTGGGGTCAAGGGGCAACCCCCTTGTGGGTTCCTAGGGTAGCGCCCTGGGTGCACTCCCGATCACGATACAGGGCGGGGTCAAGGGGTAGAGCCCCTGCCGCAAAGCACATTTTTCTTCTTGTGTGACCTTCAAATTCTTCATTTTTTGAAGCATTTTTCCTTGAAAATTGATGTGTTTGAATTGCTTTGAAAATGCAACACTTTTATTGTTTTTATGTTGTTTCTTCAAACTTAATTCTTTCCTATTAACTCACAACAAATAAAGTGAATATATATAAATATTTTTTTCTACTAAGATCTACTTACAAAATCTAACAATGCATCTATATGATTTAAACAAGTAAATTAGGACTAATCACCTAGGAAAGGCTAGTAGTTGCACAAGTTTTCATCCTAACACATTATTCCTAAATCAATTCACTGGGCTTTTTGGCCTTTAACACCTCTCCCTGGAAATGGTGCCAAAATGGTAGGACAAAACTGGGGTAAAGAATAAATTAGGTTCAACTTGGTCTAAGTGTCAATTCGGGGATCATATAACCTTGCAAGAGGTGTTGTGGCAGTATACCTAAGGGAGGAAAGCATCAAATGAAGTGGGAATGGATGTAAATAGAACACACAAGAATTACCTATATGCAAATCTGATTTGACTTTCCTATTCCATTTCTCTAACGAAAATATGAAAGGAGTTGTGACATAAACTATTAATAATCTACACAGTAACAACAATAATTCCCTATGTAAATTCTAGATCACAAATTCAGAATTTAAATTATTTTGGTAAATGAATGAAAACTTGATAGAATTTTAACCATCTCACTCAATAATAAATAATGCTTAATCAAATTGCAATAGTAATAGTGCAACAACAAACACACTTGGCCAATAATTCGAAATGTAACATTATGCTATGAAAAATTAAACACACATTACTAAAAAAATAAATTGTAGAAATCACCAACATTCTGAGTAGTGGGGCCTGCCTCCTCATTCCACCAAATGATGAAATAAAAAGTGTCACTCTGACACAGTTTTGATCATGTGAAGTATTGTTTTATTTATCAAGGATTTGATACAAAAGTTTCTCCTTTCTTTACACTATGCACACACACACATATAAATATATATACATTGTTTGATAACAACTAAATATAGAAAATATTGCATTTGTTTTAGCCTACAACCAACAAAATAAAAGAGAAATTAGCTTACATAACAACTAAGTTACTATCCACAGATAAAAACATGTTGGTTATAACAACAGATGAAAATAGAAGATGTGACTTTAGATTTGTAGATTTTTCTCCAGTGATTTAGCAACAAATATTTAGCACGGGTGTCCTTCCTTGGTGCATGTGGAACATGGTTGAGTGCACTTTTCTCTCTTTCTTTTGTTGGCCATAAACTAAATGTTTTCTTATTATAATAGATAGTAAAAATAGAAAGTTCACGGTTTCCTTTACATAGGTGGAAATTGCGTCTCCTTTCATATTTATTAATCAATAATCTCATGAGTTCTTGTGCTTATTCAAATCTCGTACAAAGTCATCACCATGGAGGTAACTAACACCACCTTGGAGACTGACATCATCTTTAAAAGGATGAAAAAAACAAGCTATTGGTCAAAATTGATAAACAAAAGTTCCTAACCAAAAAGTGATAGGAAGATTTTCTGCATACAAGGTGATAGGAAGATCTGCATTCTTCTTCTTATTCAATTAGCATATTATAAAATAACAATTCTTGCTAGTAGAGACAATAAATAATTTATTTTTATATTTTTATCTTAAAACTATATTAAATATCACTAATATACATTTAATCATATGCAACATAAAGGTGATAAAATGGCATGATATAGAACAAAAATGGAATGTGGGAATGGGTATGAAGGCATATGAAATAGGCTAAGATATGGTATAAAATGGGACATAAATGGCTCTCATCACCTTTTACGTACAAGAGCCCTTTCAACATGATCTTCATTACCTCCAAATTAGGCTTCATGACCTTCTAGCAGAGAACGATCACCTAGAGCATTGCATTCCTGGGTTGCCACTTCCAATTGCTCTAATTGTGGATTATTTTCAAAGAGAAAACAAACATGAGATCTCAAGAAATCTATTGAAAAATATTTCTCCTTTATATCAACTTCCAAACTAGAACAAAATGCAATTCTCTCTCAATGCCTTCAAAAATATATAGTCATTATTGTGTTGGTAGGCCAATTTTATTGCATCATAAATTTCTCGATAATCCTAACATTGTATGAGAAGCTTCCATGAAAACAACCCACCTATAAGCCCTTTTCCCTTAAACAGATTGTACCCTTTCACCACCATTAGCAGAGCATTATCTTGAAGGAGCTGATCCCTAGCATATTTTCCAGCAATGTCTTCCAAATCCCTTAAACACTGACCAAAATCCATCAAGTTTAACAAAAAGATAGAGAGCACCTGAGATGGTAGCATAATTTGACGTGCTTTTGGATCAGTTACCTCAATCCCAATCATAGATTTAATGCAATCTTCCACTCATGGAAAGTAGAGCTTGAACAAAATGCCCGGGTTGTCATGTGAAAGGAAGCCCTCAAAGGGATTTTCCTAGCTTTGTACCCTCATGCAGATGCAAAAATTCCAAGGTTGATAAGCCATTTTCCAAGAAAACTTTCTATCTTAATACCCACCACCTTAGAAAGACTACCACTAGTCCTCCACTCCTACCACATGCAACTAAAAAAAACACCTACTTCTTCCTCCCAACACCACCAAACACCATAGGTTCCCAAATAACCAAGAGAGAAGAGTAGAGAAATTTTCCTAGAAGAAATGTTTAGATGACAACACAACCACCATAGTGATTAATATATTAACAATGGATGATAAAATAATAATGAGACCAACCAAAAAATCTTTTTTACTAGAGATATCAACACGCTTTTCAATCAAAATACATGTGAAGCAGGCACATCAAATATATGATTTAACCTGCTCAGACCCTTTGTCATTATTATTCTGAGTACCTTTAAGAGCAAAACAATCTATGGAGTGTCCTTTATCCCTCATGGAGGCTTGCATCAGCAACATATGGAGCATCCAACATGGATAGTTGTATCATCAACTCATAACCATCCTAACATATGTACAATGCAAAATCACTTTGATAATTTGAAAACAAGGCACCACTTTCCAACTTCTTATAACCCAATGATATAAAAAATTATGGAGTAACACTGAAAGAAGCTTGGCCCGATTCAATTAAAGTTTGTATGAGAGGATAATCTTTTGCAACATCATTAATGCCTAGAAATGTAAACTATTTCCCTTCACAACCCATATTTGCAAGTTTGTCTAATAGCTTGTTACCTTCCCGATATACATGTGTTATTTGAATTTCCTTAAATGAATCCATTAACAACCAAGCCCTTCTAAGGATATAGCTAAGTCTCCAATTATAAATCTTTTTCTCTTTGCAAGAATTGATAATTGATAAAGAATCCCCTTCAACGTGTAGATTATTTAAACCAAGCTCTTTTTCCAATTGTAGACCCTATAGAAGTGCCTTTGTCTTTGCTACATTGTTTGTATCATTAGGTAAATTCATGGCTTTTACTGCTAACAATGAACCTTTGCAATCATGAATACATCTTCCTACTCCTGATAAACTAGGATTCCCCCTTGAAGCACCATCAACGTTGAGCTTATGAAACCCAGGACAAGGAGGCTTCCAATGGATGTTGGCTCTATCAATATTTTTCTTATAAAGACATTGTTGAGCACCTGTAAAGGGAACTAAAATGTGTTTCCAATTGCTTAGAAACAAAATGTCCCAATTAGTAAAAATAGAGACACTCTTATTATTGCTAACAAATGAATTCACCACTTTTGAAATATGTTTTTCCATTTTAAACTGAATCTGTTGAAGATAATGATTTTGATTTCTAAAAATCCTCCTATTAGATTCCCACTAGATACACCATATCACTATTGTCGGAGTTACCCTCCAAATACAAGCATATAAGGATGTTTTAAAAAGGACCAACCAACTTGAAAACAAATCCCATAATGTACTAGGCAATGGGAATGAAATATGCAATTTTTCTTTAATAAAATCCCAACAATCTTGAGCTAACTTGTAATTGAAAAAAGAATGATCTACATATTCAAAAACTTCTTGACACAATACACATTTGAAATATTATGCAAATCTCAGCTTTTCTAACCTGTCACTTGTCAAAATTTGTTGTCATAATGCAAGCCATGCAAAACTTCCCGCCTTAGGGAATGTCATTGAAGTCCAAAAAAATGAATATGCTCTATGAGGTTGATCTTGTACTATGTTTGCAATAATTTATTTGTACCCCTCTTTAATTGTGTAGTTCCCATCCTTAGAAGGAACCCAAAATATTATATCTGACCTATCCGATAAAAAAACAAATCTCTTCCCAAGATCCTTTCGTAAAGCAAGCTTTTGATCCAAAGATAAGCTAGAAAGAGAGAAATCCTTCCATATGGCTTTCCCTAAAATAGGCTCTACTAAACCAACACAATCTTTCAATTTTGTGCCCCACTCTACTAAAAGAATTTTCTCTATAGTTTGTAACTCCTAAATAGAGGTAAGAGGAGGGAAGCCATTCCATGAATCTTTCCAAAACTGGACTTCTTCCCCATCATTAATCTCCCAAGACAAACAAGGAGTATTAAATTCTCTACAAACAACTATAAAGTTCCACATAGCTGATCCATTGGGAGGGTTTGCAATTGTAAAAATTCTATTTGAGCTATTATTATCCAAACATTTATTTTTCATTAATGTGCACCATTTCAACCTTGGTTTTTTGTACATCTTCCATGTCAATTTTGCTCCTAATGCCAAATTTCTTGCTGAAATATTGTGTAATCTAACACCCCCACTATATTTTCTAATGCACATGTACTATCCAAAGATACCAAAGATACTTTTCTTTTCTTGTCTACGTTACCCCTCCACAAGAAACCTTTGATAATCTTTTGTATACTATTGATAACACATTTTGGTGCTTTCAAAACAACGAGATCTAATAATTTGGAATGGATGCTAATACAGATTTGATCATCATTATTTTCCTAGCTAGTGACAACCACCTAGCTTTCCATGAAAGAATTTTGGATTTTATTCTTTCAATAATTTTCTGCCAATACTTAACTCTATCAACTCACATAAAGAAAGGAATACCTAGATATGTGCAAGGAAACTCAGCTTGTTGAAATCCCAACAATCCAATCATTTTCCTTGAGATAGAATCCTTTGTATTAAAAAAGTATATCTTGGACTTGTTGGCATTAATATTTTGACCCAAAGATGAAGAGTATTTATCAAGGATTTGCTTTACCTGAACAACTTCTTGCAAAGAGGACTTCCAAAATCATACTCTATCATCAACAAATAATGAGTGTGTGGCTATAATATGTGTATTTGGAATAGAGATACCATACCATAAGCCTTGATTGTGAAATTTCCTAATTGATCTACTTAATGCCTCAGCCATTAATATGAATAAAAAAGGAGACAAAGGCTCTCCTTGCCTAACTCCTTGGGTGGAACCACAAAAACCAACTAGAGAGCCATTTACAATAACTAAAAACTTAGCCCCTGCTAAACATGACTGGATCCATTTGCACCATTTGTAGCTAAATCCAAACTTTTGCAATACTTGAATCAGAAACTCCCAATTCACTCTGTCATAAGCCTTCATCATATCAAGCTTGATAATGAAGGATAGGTTATTATTAGACTTAACATAATGCAACACCTCATGGGCCACTAATGCTCCTTTTAGAGTTCCCCTGGTAGGCACAAAACCACATTGTTCTTGTGAAATTACTCTTGATATAAATAGATGGGTATGTGTAGGATCATCATGGAAAAAATAGGCCCTTAACTGGCAATGAAAATTTAGAAAAATTAGAGTTAGGAAACTTGATGTAAAAATTTGAATAAGTTATCTATATTATTTCAAAAATATGTAAGAATAGAATATGTAGCAAATTGAATGTAGTTTCTAAACTACTATGTTTTTTTTAAATCTATTTGGTGAAAATTTAAAATTTCAATGTAGTAGCACTTAAATTTCAAGGAAAAAAGAAGTAGGTGTAAACCACCCTAACCACAATAAAATGATAATTTTTTCTTAGATTTTAGATATAAATAGAGGACTCATTTCCGATGTGATGCATATTTTTTGTTATTTTTTCCAAGTAAATAATTAATTATGATTTTTATTACAACTTTTAAAAATTATAAAAACTTGTTTGTTTGACCACCATAACTTGGTCAAAACTCCATGAATTTTATTTTTTAATCCTATAGTATGTGAAGCATAGAATGTGATGCATTATATTCAAAAAATGTGATATCATTTGAAAGCTATAAATGTTTTTCAATCAGCCTATTAATTAGGACTTTAGTCATTCAAATAGAAAATAAATAATAATTATTTATGAAATTCAAAGTAAAGCATAATTTGTATTGGTGGAAAGCTGAGAATCTCCTTTAAAAACCCTTTTCATTTCATCTATTTTGGGTAAAAAAAAGGTCATCAGCCACATACCCTACACATACCCATCATATTTCCACTTTTTGGCCCATCATGATCCTGCACATACTCGTATCTGAATCTTGAGATGAATAGCTTTAATAAAAAAATTGTATATTGTATTGCATAATGATATTGGTCTGAAGTCTACAAATTATTTTGGCTCCTTTACTTTCCGAATTATAGCAATGTGTGTAGTGTTGAATTGCTTAAGCATTGTCCCTGTTTTCCTTGATTCCTCCAAAGCCAACAATATATCAAAACCTATAAAATCCCAACACTTTGAAAAAATAAGGTTGTGAATCCATCAGGACCTGACGCCTTATTAGGTGATCAAGAAAAAACCACCTTCTTGACTTCTTCAAGGGAAAGTGGTCTCAATAACCAATTATTATCTCACTTTGTATTAATGTTGGTATGCTATCTAAGAGCTTGTCACCTTCATAAACTGATTCAAATGAATTATTTTATGATTTCGTTAGGATTTATGAAAAGAATCCAACACCCTCTACTTGAATTTCGTCTTCTTTTGTAAACACTTCACTAGAAACTGAACTCTGAATTGAAAAGATTGTGGCAATTTCCCTCTTAATTTGCATTGAAGCATGATTTTTTTTTGTATTCCTATCACCCTCTCTTAGCCACAATTCTCTTGATTTCTCCCATCAATAAAATTCTTCTCTTGCCACCAACTCAGCCCATTCTCCTTGCAATTTCTTTTGCTACTCATAACTATTGGCATCTAACCCTTGTGCTATAATTTTTTCATTAATTTCAAAAAAATTTTAAAAGACCAATTCCTTCTGATGAAAAATGTTCTTAAACACATGAATATTCCAATACTTGATTTATGATTTAACATAACTCAATTTCTTGCACAATTGTAGCATTCTAGAGCCCTTCACATATAGAGCACTAATCCACCATTGTTTTAACAAATGTAGAAAATGCAGGTGCCTAAAACACATTTTGTGAAAATTAAAAAAATTTTTGGTAGGAGCAACATTATTTATTTCTATATCTAGAGATATAGCATAATGATCTAATGCAACAAATGGAAAAAAAACTGATGAGATCTTTTTACTTAGAAACCAATTAGGCATAGTCAAAAACTTCTCTAGCCTCTCTGCTATTGCAAAAAACCCTACCTCCTATTAGTCCAAGTGAACTTCCCATTGTCTGAAATAATATATATCAAGGCATTGTCTTTGATGAAAGACACAAAATCCTCCATTACTTAGCCTAGTGGAAATATGCCTCCTTTTTTCTCTTGCAAGTTGGTTATGGCATTAAAATCACCTCCTACAATCACCTTTTCATCCTTAACCCCACGAGAGCTTGAGTAATCATCTCCCAAAGTTGTCTTTTTTCTGCCGTGGTTGTTGGAGCATAGACATTAAATAGGAAAAACTACAAATTGAAATGTGTGACTTTGAACAGTTGCCAATTCTTCTCATTGGAGGCTAGTTGTAACACTACCATATTTGGATCACAAAAAGTTCTAATTTCCCTCTAAAGCTCCATGAGTAGGAGAAAGAGATGACTTCCATTTTTTCCATTTACCTACTGATGATTCATAAAAATTCTTAGAGGTTTTAGTTCCTTGTAGCAAAAGAGCTCCATAAGCATCAATCTATTGCTTGATCTGAACTTTCTTGTCAGGGGCATTAATACCCTTGACATTCCATGATATAATTTTCATTGCTATTGAGGAGAGCAACATACTCTCCTCGAACATTTGTTAGATGACCACACCAATTTACTATCCAATGTAGTTTGTTTCCCTGCTTCTATTTCTTCTTTCATCTTTGTGACATATGACTTCCTTCCTCTTTTACCTGGGGTCTTCAAAGGCACCAAATGAGAGCTTGAAGTTTGTGAAATTGACAAGGTTTGTGAATAATAAAAAGCCCCCAAACACCTATTGTCTACTAGTTTAGTCTTCACGTGCCCACATTGATATCATCAATGAAATCTATCACTTCTGATATATTCTCTCTCAATAGATGCAAATATTTTCTATGATTCTATTTTACTAAGCAATTTCCCTTTTGAATCTCCAATAATCCTTTCTTCAAAAAACCCTAATTCATCCCCCTTTATTAGAGACTGATGGATTTCCAATGCAGTAGGTTGCACAGTATTGACATCTTCATTCATAATCTCATCTACAATCTCTTCTATCAATTCTGATCCAACATAAAATAACACTTTATCAATAAAATCTTCCAAATCCTATGATTTCATAGGTCCATGCCACTGTGAAT
Source organism: Sequoia sempervirens (assembly GCA_007258455.2). Classification (NCBI taxonomy): domain Eukaryota; kingdom Viridiplantae; phylum Streptophyta; class Pinopsida; order Cupressales; family Cupressaceae; genus Sequoia; species Sequoia sempervirens. The sequence goes on along the minus strand of VDFB02259729.1, from coordinate 185,692 downwards.
TTGAAATCAATTCTAAATCTGTACCCTGAGGAGCTTCCTCATGAGGACTTTTAAAGAAAAAAAGTTTGTAGCATCAACAAGAATTCTCTCCCCATTGAACATCAATTTCCTTGTTATGTCCTTAACTTGATTAAAGGAGACATCAAGTATAGAGGGATCATATAAATGTAGTGAATTTGAAATAAGCTTAGCCAAAAAAATCATTTTTACCTTCAGTGCATAGCCCTTTTCCTGACATTACACCATAGTAGAAGACTCATCCTTTCTATCACAAAATACTCCCTTTTCAACAACATTAACCAATGGGGTAGACTGGGATGTTAAAACTACCTTCCCTTCTACCGAGTTAACCATTTGTTTATAGGGAACTATTTGAAGATCTAAAGCCTCAAAACTCTTCCTTGCTAGAGAAACTCTCTGAAAATACTTGGTTTCATGGAAATCTCCAGTAGTATGCCCCAAATCATGACATTTACCACAAAAACTTTTTGCACTTTCAATAACTACATTATGTACCCATTTCCCATATTTCAAAACAAGATGAATTTGAGATGAAAAGACCTTTGTTGCATCTAATAGGGAACAAAACCTAACTAGCTTTGAAGGATTTAAAAAAAATTCCTTATCATTACAAAGAAAAACTTCAATCTAATTTTCCATTATTTCTATTAATTTCAACTCCCTATATTCCAATGCTAAATCTTTCAGTTGAATCCATGCATGAATAAATTTAGTAACTAAATCTTGTGGCTTAAAATTTGGGTACCAAGGTTTTAAAAATAAACCAAAGCCTTGAAACACCCAAGATTCTATTCTAAAAACAACATCTCTGTGAGATTTTTTCAAAAAAAGCACCACAAAAACACCCCTATCTTTATCAAGATAGAAAAATTTGTTAACCCCTTCCCATTCAACAAACAAGAGATCTTGAAAAGAGTTTAAATTCAATGAAAGCTACCAAAAGTTACCAACCAAAGCCCTATTGCGAAGATCTTGGATTTGGGGCTCCAAAAGGTTATCAGGAAATGCGATCTCCACATATTGCTTAGGAAACTGGGAAAGATCTTTTCACAATTGATCCAAGGCTTCTTTCTCCTTATTCCCTCCTAGACTTGATTGGCCTCCATTTGAAACCTCCTTTTTCCTCCATTGTAGTGTTGATTTATTATTGTTGGCTGCCTTCTTTCTTTTGGTTTTCGAATCTTTCTTTCTCTTTCTCTATCTCTAGCCGTATGTTTCTTTTCCTTTAAAACCCATATTTTGTAATCCTCAATTTTTGATCTGTTCTTTTCCTTGAAAAGGGATTTTGATATGCACATTGTTGCTTTGTATCCCTTCCATATTGTGAGCAGACCCTCTTTGAACCTCCTTATTCTGATCAAACCCTTTTGTTTGCACATTTTTATTAAGATGTGGCACAATGAGGGCTTATTATTCTACCCTGACATAGGCCCGTCTTTTTTTCGGGGCACACCCTCTCCTCCTTCTTCCTTTATTTGCTGCTATTTTCCCACTTGAAATGCACTTTTTGCTTCTTCTTTTCCATTTTTTATGTATGAAATATTTCCCATTTCTCCCTGATGTATTTGGATTGAAGGGAGCACCTTGCAAACTTTTACCTTGTTTATATGATCTAAGACCATCTTCAAAATTCTTATTAAAATGATCCAAAAAGGAAGAGTTAGGCTAATAAAATAAATTCTTTTAAAATCTTTGATCTACTAACTACATATTATTGTCTTTGTCATCCTCACAGATATCAAAAATCTATTGTTTACCTCACAGTATATGTCTATGCGAATGAAACAGCACCCAATTAGGTTTTGTGAACATATGACTGACAACATTTGTACCATGCTCTGCATGATGCGAATGTGGATTGTGATTGGGCCCATGCTGTTGTGCATACCTCAAACCATAGCCTTTGGTGCCACGAGGATGCTTGCCATGAGAGCCCCTCTCACGATCAAGAATATAGCCATTAGGCTTCCATGAGCACGCCATGATGAGTTTTTTAATTTATCAAATTGTTGGTTGATTTAATCTACAACTTATTATTGATTGTTGATTTAACAATAATAAGGTGTAAATGAGAATTGAATAAGAATGTTATTATTGTTGGTTGATGAACAAAATAATAATGTACTTTTATAAAGAAATCCTTTGATGATCAATTGATGAATGTTTTAGGAAGGACCTTGATCAATTAAACTCTATGGAGGCATGTGCAACATATACGAGTATATTAAGCTTTTCAAGATGGACCATTTGTTTAGAATTGATTGGTTTTCCCAATGTTGCTACTGAAGGGAAGAAATATAGGTTGGGGCATATTTAATTGTTCACATAGGTAGTGTTTTCTTTTGATTAGGAAATAACTTATTGAAGGTGTTCAACCCATAATATGATTTGAAAGTGGTGGTATAGTTTGGTTCATGTGTTCTACAAAAAAAAATATAGTTGGGATTTTCTAGTGAAAATTTTGGGCATGACAAACACTATGTTGTAATACTTAAACAAGTTTCACCAAACCAAAGTGTACCCAAAAATAGAAAACAAAAGAAAATATATTAAAATGTTTAGATCTAGCATATGAGGATTTATCAATTTTAGAATGCAAAAACCTAAAAAACGATGTCTTTTGAATACAAATTTTACTTTTGAATATAATTCACTTGTTTTGATCAATTGACAAATGCAAACAACTACAAAAACTGCCACTTCTGAAACTAAAACTGAGATCTATAAATAACAGGAAATAAAGCCGACGAAGACAAATTTATGCCCAAAAATTTGAAAAATTACCTATACAAGGACAAGTTCACCCAAGGGTGAATGGGTCTTTGTACAAGGATTTAAAAAATTAAAATTTGAGTTTCTGAGTTAATGTTTAATTTTTTTGAGGTTGTGAACATATTCTTTCAGTTATAGATTTATAGAATTTGATAATTGCATTCACATGCAATTTAATGGCAAAAAGAAAACAAAATGACAACTTTTGAGATGTAATTTTGACTGAATTTTCTGATGTAAATGACTGAAGGACACCCTTATACAAACTACTATGTGAAATCTATGCAATATTTATGCAATATTTTTGAATTTTTGCAAATTTAAATGATGTAAAATAAAAATTTGAAACCCTAAATGAGATGCAAAACAAACTAATGCAAATCCTAGATCTAGGGTTTTAGAGACTTCCAAATTAGAATTTATGATGTACAATGCCAGGTTCACCAAAATGAAATGGTGAAAAAGGGGGGGAAATGAATTCAATTAATATGTAATGATGAAATGGCCTAGGATTCAAACACACATTTCCCCAATTTCATTAGAAAGAGAGAAGATCACAAAGGGATAGGATTGAATTTCAACCTTGAGGTGAGTTAACCCTATTTTGGACCTTGGATCTTTGCTTTCTTTTGACATAAATGAATGATTTGCAATGGTTTGTAATGATTTAAAGTGAATTAACTAAATGAATTATATAACCTAACACTTGAAATGAAAAGTTCTATGATAATAAAAATGGAAACAACAATTTGCGGGTAGATCTGAGAAGGGTTTGATAATGTGCACTTGTGATAAAAAGTGGGTTTTAAGCCTTGATCAGGGACTCATTCACCCAGGGGAGAATGGGTCTTAGTGAAAGGGTCCAAAATAATTTTTTACAGGACCCTATGATGTCAGATCAAAGATTATGATTTCTCCATGTTTGACTTTTGGAAAGTCAGAAATACAATTTGCAAATGAGTTTCTGTAGCTTAACAACAATGATGACAACTTATGCAACTTTCAAAAATTTCTCCTTTGATTGAAAATATAAATCATTCCTCACTTGTAAATCTACACATATAAAGAGAGAATAACAAATGTTTATTTTGGGTGAATGGAGGTTTGCCTTAGTTAAACCCCATGTTTGGTAATTAAACCTTGATACATTTGAAATAATGACAAAATGAAGGAATTGATGAATGAACAAAGCTTGTTACAACTCACCAAACCCTTAATGGTTTCCCCTAGAGGACTAAATTCAAACACATCACTCTAAGGCTTGAATCTTGCATGAATTGGTTTGATTGATGATTGAATTCTTGAAACCTACATCATAATATTAGCTCTAAAACATGACATGAACACACATGAACTTTGATTTGATGGTATGATCTTGATTTTTGTTGTATATGACTAATAAATCTTCTCTTCAATGCTCTTGACAATAATATTTACTCTTGTGAAATTTTTCTTAATGCTAGATCATGTTGCTTAGATTTGAATTGATAAAATAACTATATTTGTAGGTGTATATCTAATTTCCTAAAAAATAGATTCCAAAATCTGGCACTTGAAACTTGAATTTGAATCATTAAAATGCCACCAAAAACATATTAAAATTTGTGTCCTAGGACCTAAAGGGGACCCATTCACCCTTGAACAAATGGGTCCTAGGAACTAAGTCTAGGACACTCAATTTCCAAGGTAATTTAATTAATGCTGGCAATTGTTTAATATAAGTTTCCCTTTCCTAGGAAACATGAATAATAAGGCTTTGGAATGCATAATTTGGTCAATTAGAGCCTTAAATAAGTCTAATTAATTAAGGGGATGCAAAAAAAGTGTGAAATTGTAAATGTATACAATTTCCTACACTACAATTTTTAATGTCAAAATATGATAGGATTCATCATGTGTTGAGCCCCTTTATCAAGTCACTTTAGTTGTAAATATTCAAACCATTATCAAGCATCAATTTTCTCAGTAGATTGAAGTCATTGCTTAAGATATGTAGTCGCAAAGTATTGGCATCACATGATTCCTCTCCAATTTTCATAATTACTCATATCAATGATGTCATGTGTTCAATTTCATGTGAGTTAATTTCATCAATATTATAAGAATTTGTAAGTTAATTCAAGGAGAATTATCCATCTATTTAACCAAAAAACCTTCAAAGCAGTTGCACAATGTGACACATTACATAAACAATTTAATTTTAAAATCCATAAGGGTTGTAATAAAATAATTTTATAATGAAATTCTTAAGCGTATTTAACATAATGTGACAAATTTTTATTTTAAGGCTCCTATTCATTTGAGAGATACTAAAATATTATTTTTTCACCAATAAGTTTGCATAAATGATTAAACTAGGAGTTTTGTTAAATCCGAAACAAAAATATTTTTTTAGAGGTATTTATAGGGCTATTGCAAGTAATATGGTAAAATTTTAAGTAAAGATATAAGTTTGATCAAAAGATATGAAATTTCTTTAGATTGTCAACAATCACATGAGGAAACTTTTAAATGGTTATGAAATTATGTTGAATTATGTGTTCGTTGGCACTTTGAAAAGGTTACAAAACTTGTGGGTTCTCTCAACACATCTTCCACAATCATATTTATATTTTGAAAGAAAAAATTTAAAAGGTGAAGGTTCAAAAATTCCTAAGTTCATAATCAACTTTGGGAGTCGATAAGAATTTGTCAAAAACATAAGTCACAAGTCACAACTCAAAATTTATTTATGGGTTATAAATAGAATTTAAAACACTACTAACGAAGTCATTTTGGATCCTATAAATTTTGGTGGAAAGTGCAAGTGATTATTTAGCTCGTATTTTTAGTTCATGATCACACTCTAAATATTGATAAAGACAAATCAATAAGAAAAGCCAGTGGGTAAAATAGTTTTGAACAATGCAAGTTTTAAATTCTAATGGTTATGAGTTGTGAAAAGCACTTAAAGTCTTGATTCAAATTCATTTCAAATGTTGATGAAGGTTTTTAAAAATGCAAGTTTTAAATTTAATTGGTTGTGAGTTGTGAAAACCAACCAAAGTACTGATGAAGCTATTTTAATTTGATGATTTTTATAGAAATTGTTAGCAAGAAAAATGAGTCACACAATGGAGTTATGAGCCCAAGGAATTCTTAGGAGTTGTATTATACTCTAGTGGTAGCAATAATATAATGATCAAATATTATATAGTGTATAATAATACAATGCAATAATAGACCAAAACCATAAGCATAAACCATAGTCACCTATCAAATTAAATAGTTATGAATATTGCCTATGTTATTATATTCATATAATATGATACAATATTGTCTAAGATCAATATACTTCCTTATCTTATTATACTTATCTCATTTCTATTCTATTTATCTTACTTAATTTTCTAACATATGGGTATGTGCAGGATCATGATAGGCCAAAAAGTGGTGATATGATGGGTATGTGTAGGGTATGTGGCTGACGACTTTTTTTTACCCAAAATTGATGAAACAAAAAGGTTTTTTAAAGGATGTTCTAAGCTTTCCACCAATATAAATTATGCTTTACTTTGAATTTAATAAATAATTATTATTCATTTTCTATTTGAATTACAACTAAAGTCTTGATTGATAGGTTGATTAAAAACATCTATAGCTTTCAAACGGTATCACATTTTTTGAATCCAAAACATGCGTCACATTTTATGCATCACATACTATAGGATTTAAAAAAATGAATTTCATGAAGTTTGACCAAGTTAAGGTTGTCAAACATCTGAGTTTTTGTATTTTTTAAAGTTGTAATAAAAAATCATAATTAATTATTTACTTGGAAAAAATTACAAATATGCATCACATTGGGACATGAGCCTCTACTTATATCTAAAATCTTATAAAAAATATTATCATTTTATTGTGTCTAGGGTAAGCAAACACCCACTTCTTATTTTTTCCACGAAATTTAAGTGCTCTGCATTGAAATTTCAAATTTTCACCAAATAGTTTTTTTTAAAATAAACCTAGTATTTAGAAACTACATTCAATTTGCTACAGATTCTATTCTTACATATTTTTGAAATAATATAGATAACTTATTCAATTTTTTACATCAAGTTTCCTAACTCTGATTTTTCTGAATTTTATCGCCACTTAAGGGCCTATTTTTTCCATGATGATCCTACACATGCCCATATTTCTATCTATACATATATATGGTATTCAAGATGTGTCTGTTACAATATACACCTAATAATATTAAACTTAGTCAACCTTGTGCTCCACATTCCATTTGTGGCAACTTATATTAAACTTTTATTTCTCTATTTTAATTTTTGTTATGATTCTTGCAAACATCACTCCCATTTAAAAAATGTCTTGTCCTCAAGAAATGAAAAATAACTTAGTTCACAAGAAAGATGTTCTTATAGATCTCTTTGAGTCAAATAAAGGTGATATCATAAAGAGAATTTTCTTTCTCAAGGACCTAAACCTATGTAATTACCTATGTTAGAATGCAAATTCAACTTTTGGAACAATGGATGGGATTTTTATTTCTTGTATAATGTTCTATGCATCATAGAGTAGGCCAATGATTTGTGTAAGCCTCAAACTCTCTACTTCTATTAATTATTTACTTTGATCAGGTTATCTTTCCATCCATATCTTGCATAAAGTCATAATTTGTGGCCACCTATAGCATTTTATTCTCAATATGATCTATTTTTTCTTTCAAGTTCTTAGTTAAGTTTTTGAATTACTAGAAGAACTAGTAAATATTGTTAATGTCATTGACAATATTCTGAATTGTGTTTATATTATATTCTAACTATGTGTGGGCCACTGAATGCTTCTTTCTTTATTCTTCCATTCTTGCTTTGGTTAATTCTACTATAGTGCTACTATGGATTGTAGCAGTTTGATTATTTTTTTCTTTGATAACCCCATCCACTAGCTACTTTAGTTATTGTACAAGAGCTAGTGATGTATCCCTTGGTAATTACCAAAAAATATTTTGAATATCATTTATAACTTCTTGTAGTTTCTCTGTGTTCTCCACATGCTATTTTAGAATATCCTCTCATGTTTTTTGATGGAAAATACCTCCAATTTAGAAATTATGGAGGGGTGGGATGCTTGAGATGTTCACTTGTAATCCAACCAAGAGTAGTTGAAGTAATTTGGAGTTACAATAGGTTGAAATTTACTTAATTATCACATATTTATTGGGAGGGGTTGCTAGACTAATGATTATGAAAATAAAGGCTATAGGGAAATGAGGTGAACAATAGAAAATCTAAATGGGAAAGGTTGTGATAGAGGAAAATTTACATATGAGAACATGGGGTTACATGTTGTAATTATAGAAGTGGACACATGTGTAGAATTGACCATGTGGGCACTTAGAGTTGGGATAGACATGAAACTTTGATTATGTGCAATGTTTGAGTGAGAGTCTTATGTTTGGTCATGGGAAACCATTATTGTTAAAAATCCACTATTCAAAATTAGATCAAGTCACATAAAAAATTTAGGTGATCTATGAATGGTTGTAAAATGTAGTCCTTATGACATCAAGAATGGGGCCATATGTGTTACACACATCTTTGTCAAGATTGAATATGGATTGAAAATATACAATATTCCTATCAAGTTGGTGTACCTTATATTTCGATAGGACATATACCTCATAGATTCATGGTTGAAACCTCCCTTCGTCCAAGGATTTTTTTATGATACTTGAGAACTAGGTAATTGAGCAAGAGTTGTAATGATTCCAAATCATAAGAGAAGTTAGAGAAATAAAAATTTGTTTGAATAGTAGTAAGTGTTTTAGAATAAAATATGTTTATATTTCAAAGAATTGTACAAAAAATATGATAAAAAAGAGAGATTGGGTTGTGAATCTCATAAAAGGTAAAATGTTGAAGCTTCATAATCAACAATACAATATGATAAAGAAGATTTAAAAGAATAAAGAACTATTTTGAAGTGAATCAAAAGAGAAGGATGTATTTTTTAAAACATCAAATTTACCAAAATGTAATGTTGAAAATATTTATTTAACTAAAGATATTCTTTATTATCTAAGTTATACAGTTTCTGCACTTACACTAGGATAAAACTAGCTTTTTTGAAAGAAGGATGTTTTTTCTACTATTTTATTATAGATAGAACAATATTATATTAGAAATATCACCATATGGTTTATAACTATAAAATAGAATCCTTGACTAAGCTAAAACAAAAAGGTGAGAAAAAAATGCTTTTTTTATATAGGAAACAATATTATAATTTGAAAATTGAATATAGAACCATGAAGTGAAGATAAATGAACCTAGTGCCAAAAGGAGAGGTTCATTGTTTAGGATGATTGTGTTATATGCTTTAATTATATTTACATGATATAGTTATTAACACATACTATCATTGTAGAAACATAGAAAAATGGACTTATGACCTAAAATATAGATTTTTGCACAATATGAAGACTTGGACAATAAAATAGAAGACTAGGAAATACCCAAATATAAAGAAATGCAAGAAGATCATTTTTTAATGAACTTAGAAACAATAGAAATGATAAAGAAAATGGTGAAATAAAATGAAACCTTTGTGGAATTGAATACTTTAAGTTCACCTATATTTATGAACATTAAAAAGGGTTGTGACTTCTTGTGAGCTTTGCACAAATGTTCAAGCACCTAATTTGGCCTTTTGAATTCTATAGGCAATAAAATATTGAGAGAAAGCATGTTCTCTTATTCTATATGTATTAAGAACTAAGAACACAATACATAAATTCAATTTATAGGTGATAACTACCTATTCTATGAGTTACACCTTAGTGTGTGTATTAACAAGTAAGAAGTGAAAATATTAAAATATATTATCAAATGGAGGTGGACGATATAGAGAAAATGCTACAATATAATTAAAACAAGAATCATAAATTAATGAAAAATATTACCAATGTGATATAGAAGAGAAAAATAATCATATGGAAATATTAATGAGGATTCAATAGTATGCAACTTCAATAAGATTTAATGATATAGCTAAGAGAGAAAAGAAGATAATTTATTTGATAGATAGATCCAAGTGTGGAGAGCGATTCTTTGAGCTTGATAGATTGTGAGACCCACTTTTAAAATAGGATGAGAGGAAAAATAAATAGGTGCAAGGTTTGAACCAGTTATTGTGATTCATCTTAGGTCAATTATAAAACCTTAGTCAAGATAAGGTAGAAAAATGTTTAGAAATTACCATAGTATGAAAAAATAGTGAGGGACACTAGCACATCATATATATATTCATGCATTGCACTCTAGTGTTTGGGAAAATTCATCTTTTAAAAGTGTAAGTCACCAAGGATAGATAAAAAAAATGGAGAAGAACAATTGTCTTGCACAAAGAAGGTGAAGAGAGAAAAAAACATAATCATAAAATTAATTCCAAGCTCGGAAAAGGCTAAAGCAAGGGACAAAATTAGCCTAAAACATGCTAAGGGCCACAAAAATTAACATGAACTAAAAAAAAGGGTCTTGTATGAATGAATTTGATTTAATAGATACATGTATATGTATGTATTAATGATATACATTTTATGATGTATGTATGGATGTGCATATATTAGATGGTTATAAATGTATATTTTTAAATTTTAAGCTTTTTCTATGACACATGTGGATTAGAATAATGAGAAGAATCATAATAGATTGTATGAAAATGAGGATGAATTTGATGATGAGTGTGTTTGGAATTAGTTGTAGAAGTATACTAATATGTGATGAACAACCTAGATTTGATATAACACTTGATGTTATGCACCAAGGTATAAGAACTATGGTGACAATATGTCTCATGCATAGAGGATATACTTAAAACATGAAACAAACAAGAGGATGCCCTATGTGATGATCTTGGTGGGATATGCTAGGGACACCCAACATGCAAAACACTCAAACAATAAAGAAATTCCTTGGTATACCATTCTAGACACACTAGGATATAAATATCTGGTGACCTTCAGGAGGTATGTCATAGTTCAATAGATAAAAAACAATGAAATCTAATATAGGAAAATGAATCATATGGGTTGTAACTCTTACCAAAGTGTTGGAAAATGACAATGATAGATGCCTAATATGTTCGATGATAGATCTCATAAATACAAATGGTGAAATAATGAAATAACATTTCCACTATGAGTAGAGATTCAACTAGTGTGCATCAATGATGCTAGATAAGGTCTTTTTATTTTCTATTTTAGTGTAAAATTTTGGTTGAGATTGTGAATGACAATGTTTGTGCTTCAGAAAAGTGTGATCTAGGGAAATTTCATACAAGGAGACATATTGTTAGGCTATATTTATTCAAATGGGAGGATGCAAAAAGGGAGTTCCAAAGTAGATATTATGCATTGCCCCCAATGCGAGTTGTGGGAATGGAGGGTGATGGGGATGACTAGATGGGAGGATGAAATGAGATGGCATAGAGAGGAGTTAGGAGATAATGAGATCTAAGTAAATTTATGCTTGACACCTATGATTAAGTTTTCACTATGGTACTTGTTTGAGGTACCATAAAGTGATTCTCACTAGAGGACAATTTTTATTTTACTATTTTTAAATTTTTTTTTGGATTTTCTTCTTTTCGAGATTGCTACAAGATTAGACATGGAAGTGCTTGAGGTGTACAATATTCATGGGTTCTTCAAGCTTCTAACCATCTAGGGTGGCCAACCAATATGCTCCTGACCTATATTTAATGATTATGACATAGGGGCCCAACCAATTAGATTCAAACTTTCCTTTATTGTCATGGTCTTGGTTGGTATATTGTTGATTCTCCTTAAGAAAAATGCCACCAACTTTAAATAATCTAGGCTTAATTTTCTTGTTGTAGTGATGTCAAAGCTAATTTTGATAGGTCTTTACATAGTTCAAGGTGTTGAGGTACCTCTCATTAATTATCTTAAGTTCATGTAACCATACAACTTGATATTCATTATTAGTTACATGAGGTTGTGCAAAGAGATGCACAATGGGGGTAGTTAGATCTCAATTGGCAAGATGGTTTATGCTTTGTTAGTGAATGATTTTGTTATTGTTGTTAAATATTTTATTTGACCCTATTAAGGACAACAACAAAACTCACAACTCCTAGAGATTATTGATTCTTCTTTGCATTGGGAGGGGAAACTCTCTTGTATAATAATGTTTGGTGTTTTAGGGTATGCTTTTAAATGCAAAATAGGAAGGCTAAAGGAGAACTAAATTCAAAACAAAAAAATGGTAGAAAATTGTATATACTCGATCTCCTTTAATAGTTAGTATTTTGGTTGGGTTAAGTGAGCCCATGTATTTATTTTGAATGATTTTAACTCATTTCATATTTGGGTTTGTATATAATTTCCATATCAGTTTAGCCCCAATGCCTTGTTTTGTGTGACTTGATTCCTTGGAGCAACTCTCCCTTCTATTTTTGATTTGCAAATATTGTCCTATGCTATTAATGAAATATTCTTTTCTTCTGACATGCCTTTTTTGAAGAACTTTCTAATCTCTAGATCTAACTTTTTACTTATTTTTGATGGAGACATAATTTTTTGTTATGATAAAACAAATCTAAATAAATTGCTAGAAATTTTTGCCATAACTAAATTTTTTATTTTACAAATATAATCTAAAATAACTCATAAATAATATATATTTAAATATACCTCTTCTATTTATATATATCACAATTTATTTTAAAATAAATACCTCAAAGTATATCTTTCTAAACAGAAGTATACTAGTGTATAAAACGCGTGATTTTTTCTCTACAAATTTATTATACACTGGCCGACAAAATGTGTCATGACCTATTTAAACCCAAACGAAGGCAATGAAACACCATCTGGCGTGTTATATGAAAACTACTGGTGTTATATGTGGTGGCGAGAATGACAAAGAGGAAGAGAATGGAAGAAAGCTCAGCAAAGAGATGCATGAATGTGTATTGTGGAGAAATAGAGACGACCGAATGGAGAAATGGGTGGCTCCTTCGCTCAGGCAACCGTGCAGATCTCTGCAACATTTGCGGCAACATGTATGAAATGGGTTGCTTTTGCATTACTTTTCATCAAAATGAAGATGGCTGGAGTCATTGTAACCTCTGTGATAAAACCATCCATTGTGGGTGTATTGCATCTGCTTCTTCTCTTGTCTTCTCAGACAAGGGAGGAGTTCAATGCAATGACTGTGCTGCTTCCCTTTACAATCCCATTCCTGAAGAGAATTCCAGTCTCTCTTCTATTGCATGCAGAGTTTCAGATTCTGCTCAGCAATGGAAGAAATCAAACAAAGAACTATGGGAAGCTATGGAGATGGGAGAAATCGTCCTTGACAGTACTGATAGTTTTCCCAACATAGTTATGATCGATGGCGTTGAGTTTGAAGAACACAGACTCCCCCTTGTGTTTGTTATGAGTGGAAAAGGGAAGAAAAATGGGGGTGGTGAATTAGAAAGAGGAGTTGAAGGAGAGAGTAATGAAAGATCAGCCATTGTTACAACAAAGCATGGGAGGCATCGAGATGGGTGTCGATGTGTAGTGTGTACTCAGCATCCCAAGGGAAACCCACATCCTCAGAACTGTAAATGCAGGGGGTGTACAATATATCTTAAGCGTAGAGAGAGTACTATGAGCCGACAATCACAGAGGAAGAGCCCTGCAGCTGCATCCATATCCAATAGAATGAAGGGAATTAGTTGAAAATATATATTGGCACATGTTAAATTGAAATAGGAGGTACAAGAGTTTTGTATCTTGGAATGAAACTTAGATGTTATGCTAATAAAAAGTTTGGAATTAGAAATCTATGAGAATGAATTTCAAATTGTAAACTTTTGTGATATTTAAAATCTCATATTGAAAATCTATGGCCTTGTATAGAGTAGAGGAAGGTCCTTGCAATGAAGATTCCCAATAAGGAAAACTTTGGAGGTTCTAAGGAGCATCATGGAGCTTGTTAACTTAGGGTGTAGAAGTGTATAATTTCCTTCTTTCACCTTGGTCAAGTCCACAAGCTAAATTAATAGTAAATTACAAAAGAGATAATGGAGTAGAAAATGAATGTTGTTAGATTGGTTATTGATTGTTAAGGTCTATTGTATGCGGTAGTGTATATTTGAACATGTTCATAAATGATCCTTGACAATGGATGTTAACTTGATCAAGAGAAACCTTGATCTTTTGTTGATGTATGGGATGTGAGGTTACATACTTGGACACATGGAGGATGATTTGAAGGATCTTGTTATTTTGTAAGTATTCATAGAGACTTTGTAAATATATTATAATATTTTATTTCTAAATAATATATTTATTGTGGATGCTTTTGGAGTATGGGGTTGTCTCTTAAGGGTTTTCTTAGGGTATATCTTGTGCAATCTTATGGTATTTATTTGTTCTTTATATATTATGGTTATTCTATGAGCTTGCATATATGATTTTCTCTTATGGTGTTATGAAAGAAATGGTTTGATCAACTTGCTAAAGGTTAGATTTTGGGATAAAGGTGGTGAAACTGGGATTGAAATGGCAGGTTCGCAATGGAAACAAGGTTAGATTTTGGGATGATTGTTGGCTGCGTGATGAACCGTTGTCTCAGGATGGGAATCTCAGTAGATGGGTTGAGTTTTGTAAAGATACTTTTGGCCTTTTTGTTAAAGACTACTGGCGGGATGGTAAGTGGATCAATCTTCCCTTGATAAACCCTGTGATGGTCTCTGTTTACTCCTCCTTGAATGCCGTCAGACTTTGTTTAAATCAGGAGGATAGTCTTATCTGGAAGTATGAGCCTTCTGGGTGCTTTTCTGTCTCTTCTGCCTTTGCCCGGATTTCTCATGCTCTTAACCCTCCCCCTCTGTGGTCGCAAGCCTGGATCAAGCATCTCTTACCTAAGGTTAACATTTTTTTCTGGTCTTTGCTGCAAAATAAAGTTCTTACTATGGATAATCTTAGGAAAAGAGGATTTCTGATCCCCAATAGATGCTACCTCTGTAAAAGCAATGTTGAATCGGTTAATCACCTCTTTATCCATTGTCCTTTCTCTTCCTTGGTTTGGGACAAGCTTCTGAAATGCTGGCATTTTTCTTGGGTCCCTCTGGAGTCGGTTGAGGATTTTTTTGCTCAATGGAAACCCCCCTCTTTCAACCCCTTTATTAAAAAACTGTGGGCCTTCTCGTTCCCCCATGTGACTTGGGGAATTTGGAAAGAGAGAAACAACCGGATCTTCAGGGATAAGGAGTCTTCGGAGGAAATTGTGTTTGAGAGAATTCTTAGGATGATCAAAGAAAACTTCTCTATTGTCCCCTTCAGGGAAGACAAGGTTGAGACTGTGGTTTGTTCTCCTTTTGACAGCCTGATTGCTAGGGAATGGAGAATTAAATGGGATATTTCCAATGCCCCTAATTCTACCAAAAAATCCAGGGACGGTGTTTGCTGGAGTTTTCCTATGGAAGGATGGGCCAAAGCTAACTTCGATGGTGCGGCCAAAGGAAACCCAGGAAAGGCTGGGTGTGGTGGGGTCTTAAGGGATTCAGCAGGTAACTTTATGGGAGTTGTTGCCACTCCTCTGGGGGTCCAAACCAATCACGTGGCGGAAGCGGCGGGGGCTTATTACATAATCAACATGGCTGCGGGAATTAATTGCAAAAATCTATGGCTCGAAGGTGACTCAAAAAATATAATTGATAGCCTTTGTGGTAGGTCCCAGCCAGCTTGGTCGATAAAAAATTGGATTGATGACGCCAAGGCCTTACTTAGTAAGTTCGACAGAATAAGAATAACTCATGCTTACCGTGAGGCGAACGCGGTTGCGGATTTTTTTGCCAATGAGGGAGTTAAGAGTGATAAAATCCTCACGTGGCATAAAAAGACTGACCTCCACTTGATGTCCAAGCTTTATTGGAGCTCGATGCGGTGAACGGAAAAAAAGGCAACATCTTGTAATAATGAGGAAGGTACGAGTCATGAATAGCAAAGATTAGAAGATATAATGGGGCCGAGAGGATCCGACTGATAAATTATTTACTTTGGCACGCTTTGTGGGTCCTGCGAAGCAAAGGAACTTTCTGGAATAAGGTTTTCTGTCTGTAATTGTATTCAAACTAATATCTCAAAAATGGGTAGGGAACGAAGAGGGTTGAACCTACCAGCTTTGAGTCACACACCAAGAACCAAAGCTTGGAGTAAAATAAGAAGGGTGGCTTACTTCCGTTCATTGAGAAACTCCATGGCCCTAAGGAGGAGATTACAGATTTCTTTGAGAAGAATTGGAACAATGGGGAGGTTCTCCTCTTTGGCAGGAAAGTTCAGATTGATGAAGCTTTGATTGCGGAGGTGACTGGCATTCCGATGGAAGAGCATAAATTCTTCAGAGATAGGAAATTCTCTAACGAAGCTGTGTTGAGGTTCCCCAAATCTGAAACGGAGAAGCAAAAACTTGTCAAGACGATGAATAGTTACTATGAAGTGGACACTATAAAAGCATTATGGAGAAAAGTGTTAAGGGTTATCATGGAGTACATCACTCTCGACGGCCGCTTCACTAGGGTTTATGGATATCACTTCGTGCTGCTTAATCACTTCCGACATAAGGTGCATGTCTCTATCCCCTTCTTCTTGCTCTGTTCCCTGAGAAATAGCTTTTCTGATCACAGTAGAAGCCCTAAAAGATACCCGATTCTTCACACGGGTCTTTTAAGGCTCATTTATGAGCACTTTCAGAATATGCCTGCCCTTCCAAACCCTATAGCCCCTTTGGAGCTTGATGAAGACGATACTGAGCCTAGCATTTCTGATACCAAAGCTTCCCCCGACTGTGTCAAGAGCTCCTCACCTCCTCTGCCCCCCCTTCTGCCTCTGGCCGCTCCCCTCAACCTTCTGGCACCTGCTCTGTTTCTGCCTCTGGCCGCACTAACCCTAATGCCAATTTGGCGGGCTCTAGCTCTCCGGTTAATAAGCTTGTTTCCTACCCCGACGAATCCCCTGTTGTTTCTGCTAAGGCGGCCGGGGTTAATCTTGAGGACCCCCACGTTCCCCAGAATATCCAACAGGAGAACTTTACCCCCCCGAGAGGTGCGGAGTCGGTGTTTTTTGGGGTCAATTCTAAATGTGAGCCCCCTTTTGACTTCATTGGTAATGCCAAGAGCTGCTCTCGGGACCAGTTGAATTCTGCCAAATGGGTTTTTCATGAAATAAGTGAGCTAAAAACAAAAAATTTGTCTCTTCATAGCAAGCTGGGGAAATTGAAGCCAAAGTTGCAGGGTTTATTCAGCTCGAAGCGGAGAAGAATTACAACGTGAAGGACAACACATTTGAAAATGATATTGAAAAAATCAAAGGTACTATGAAAAAAATTGCCGAGCAAAACTGTAGAATTGCAGACATAACTTTGTTATCATTAGGGCAATGTCTGAAAGACTGGAGAAAACCCAAAATAGAGCTTTGATTGTCGATCTTGATCAGGAGAAAGACCAGGACGAGGAAGCTGGAATCTCTAAACGTACCAGATCAAGCACGAAAAGGAAAGCCCTGACCACCCCAAACATGACTCAGATTTTTATGGAGGGGGTTCAGGAAATGGCGGACTTGGAAGAGGTTGCGGACGAGCTCCTGAATTCTATGAATTAGCTGTGGCCGGGCCCAGCTTTTTCTGTTTGCTGGCCTTTTTCTGGTTTCTTTAAGGCTTTTTGTTGCTGCCTGCTAATGCTGGTTTTTATCTTTCTGGCAGTTTTTCTATTTTTTGGACCTCTGTTTTGGTCTCTTCCTGTATTGTTACTTCTGGTTTCGGGTCCTCAGAAACCCGCTTATCCCCTTTATCAAAAACTTGCTAAGTTTTATTGAAAAGAGGTATGAGATTCATGGTTATGGTTGATGGAGGTGAGAGATCCCTATTTTTAACCCTTGTTTGAGAAGATTTGATGCAAAGTTGAAGCTATGACAATGTTGGAGAGATTTCGTACATTTTAAGGTATGAGATATGTTGTGCAGGTTGTAACAATGTAGATTTGTGGTTATTTTATAAATATTGGATTTGAAAATTGATAAATAAAAGGGATTTTTCTAGGTATTTACCATGAGGGTTTTATGGAGGAAGTTTTACAAATGGCAGGCCTCTCATAACGAAATGGGCGTTTCCCTTTGATCTAGGAGACACAAGAGATGAATATTGACATAGATTTTGAACCTTTTTGACCACTACACTTAGAGATTAAAAAAATCCTCTTTTTCTTGACCATATAATTATACAGTCACAAAGTCAATTTATAACAACCATAGAGTTGTACCCCCTAAATTTTCATGGTTTTTTTCTTCTTGCTTAGATCACCCAAATTTATTTTTTGTCCATACAAGATATGCATCCATTTGAACATAATGGAAATATATCCAAATGAGATAGACATTAAAAAAAATCCATGTGGCTTAACTACAAATTTCATAATAATTATTGACAAGGAATAATGAGTAATAATTTGTTTTATTAATCATTTTAAGTAGCTCATTTAATATTTGATAGTCTTGGATGAATACTCAAGAATTAACTTGATAATTAATTTAGGATATCTTGTTTAATATGGGACAAACAAATGAATGTCTAATCCAATCTTTTCTATCCAATGGGCCTACTCATGTCCATATGGGATGGTTAGTAAATCACGGTCATTTCAAACAAATACTCTATCCAATATAAGAGAGGAAACCTAGTCAACCATATTGACTTATAAGGATAGAAAATAGTAATAACTAAGCCTAGCCAAAGACTCATCATGACCAAGTAGGTCCTAAGCTACTCATTAAATGACCAAAATATGCCCATAGTAGTCTGCCAAGGATTCATCAACTAAGATATGTGTGTTTGTGTGTATATATATATACCTCCCTTAGATTTTGGGCATAGGACTAGGCATAGGGAAAATCCACCCCAAGGATTCTCATTGACTATCACATTTTATTCTCATTATTGATTAAATTTTAAAAAATTAAACTTTAATAACAAATCATAAAACCTCACGATGTTCTTTGTATTTGAGTATTGGAAACATCCTTTATTTTCTAGACTACCTACATACCTTGTATCCATGTGATCAAGATAAAATAAAACCAAGTGTATGAAATACATAGTCATGTTTGAGTCTATATTTATGGAATTGTATGAGTGGGTATTCAACCCTGTCTAGGGTCTAGTTTCCCCTAATAGTTCTTCATCGATTTCCACCCACTTAGGTGAAATAGGGATGAAATCCTAATCAAAATTGATCTATTTGAAATCACCTTAGAATAAGGTGTTTAACATTAAGTTTCATTTATAAATATTTTCTTGTTTACATAGAATGCATGTTCAATTTGAGAAAATTCTCATTTAAACATGGATAATTTATTTTTCATTTTTTCTTATTATAAAAAGGTTATTGGTTTTGTGTATTGGGTGGAAATACCCAATACCTAAGAATTTTAATTTAAAATAGTGTATCTTAAATTCAATCAGCTTAATAATACTTTACTCACAATAATCTAATCCTTATTAGAACTAACTATAATCTAAATCAATTAACCATGATTAATACACATATATAATCAACAAAATAATTGCTCATAACCATAAGTATTCAATTAAAAATAATATGTTGTGAAATAATAAAGAAAAAATTCTATTGTTTGGAAGTGATATTCAAGAATATGCACTTGTTAGTAATCCACACCATTCCTCCTTAAACTATTATCTAAACTTATATTTCTTAAACTATTATCTTAACTTATATTTATTTTTCATTAAGATTGTTTCTATTTTGTCATTATCAACTAAAATTTATAAGTTTAATAATTTTATATTTATTGGCATGAAGATTAGAATAATATTCATTCAATATATTTCACAAAATAAGTCTTCTAAAGTATTAAACAAAACCAATAGATTAGACACCACTTTTTATGAGCAAGATCCCTATTGGGTGAGGCAAGAGCATATGATGGTTGCATAATCTTTGTTATAATTTAATAATCCAACTAGAACTCTCATAAATGTGATAAGCTATCTACACTATTTTGATAATCAAATTTTCCTCCTCCAAGTTCTAGAAAAAATTATGGAAACAATTTACATTCAATTCTTAAATTTATTAGAACTAATTTGATATAATAATTCCTATCATTTAGTTTAATATTTCATCAAATGATGCAAATTAATACTCTATTAATTGTGTACACTCTTAGATATTTGATGGTGGTGTAGGAGCACATGGGCGGATACACCAACCAAAAACATTGTTTGGTTTGTTTTCAATTTTGGTTTTGTTCATGTTTCAATATCTCTCACTTCGATCCGTATCTAAACCTCTTAAACTTGATACTTTAACGGATTTGGAGCTTTGGTGGAATTTTGTATTTGCAAATGCCATTATTCGACATGTATGGAAGTGTAAAAGCATAGCACGGGTGCATGAATCATTCAACCCAAAGCCACATACGATGCCGATTTGAACAAATGGATTTCTTGAAGAAGTCTTAGTAAAATATTGAGAGGCATAAAGCCAAATAAAAGATTTGTTGACTAATTCATCTTGTTAAATAATGCCATAAAATTGAATCTTGAAATAATGTTTCAATATTCGATGGAAAGAAGATCGAAGGAAGACTAAGGGGTTGCGCTATGTCAATAGAAAATTAAATTGCAAGATGATTTATTTGAAAAGGTTGAGAGAGGAGAGGATAAGTCCATGCAAGAAGGTGCACAGTCAGTTTAGAGAGGATGTGGCGCGGTGACATAAGGAAAAGAAAGAAAATTCATAACATGGGAATGTGAGGGGGCAACGCCATGTGAATGAGGGATCAAGATTAATAGCTAATTTAAAAATTAACTAAGGGAGGCAACGAATAGGGGGAGTAGAGAGAGGTCGATAATTCAAAAGAAAATCGATCATGAGAAGTGAAAGGAAGAGGTTGTGCGCAGGGGATGAGAGGAGAGTCCGCGCCCTTGAGTGAGAGTTCTTTTTCGTTAAGAGAAATCAAAAATTTGTTTGCGGTCCATGTGAGGAGATTAGAAGGACGCGTTGGATATGTAGAAGGAAGTAATAGACACGGGAGGGAAAACCCATGCCGGTTGAGGTGTAGTGAGAAGGTCTGTAGAAAATACATACAAGAAAGTTGATGGTGAATGCAGTTTAGACCACCTGGAGGCGCTTGGACTTGAGAAAAGGACTGGCATATCAAATTGGGAAAAACAATATAGCAGATCGAGCCAGGTAGTGTGGTAAATTGGAATATAATGAAATGTTGAATAGAGAGAGAGAGAGAGAGATGACCTCAAGTGAATAGAGGTTGAGGCAATAGGAGAGGGTTGGTATCAAACAAGAGTGAAAGGAGTCCGTGGATGCATGAATTGGAGAACGCTTGTGCGAGGGACAAGATAATGGAAGTCGCTGTTCCAGAACCAAGGAAGAAGCTGGTTAGCTGAAGTGTGAGGCGATGATTAGCTAGGTGTAATTGAATTTTGTAATTTGATTCAATAAAATTTGAGTTTTTCTGCAATCATTGTATTAACGAATGTTGTGTAAAGGTAGAATTTTTCCTTTGAGATTTGTAGTCTGAATGTTTTTGTTGAAAGAGGGAAGGAACCTCTGCATCAATTGGTATCATAGCAGGTAATCTTGAGCATGGAGAGTATCCACCAGGACCGTGGGTGAAGAGTTTGTGAAGAGTGAAGAAGCCTTAAGAGGCCACTGGTCCATGGGAATCATGTCGACTGTCCTCCAATAGAGATGAGGCTAGGTAGAAAGTGTGCAAATCTCTTCCACTGAGAGGAAGTGGGTAGAAGAGATCGTGAGGGCGCATCTTCCAGAATCCAATTGGGTAGAGGATAGTGGTGAGAGTTTGTTGCAGGGACAAACCATAGAGAAGCAAAGAATGTGAGTTGTAGAAGATTACAACAGGCAAGATGGGTTGGGTTGTGAAGAGGCCCGTGCAGATATGGTTTTGGGAGCAGTATTGGGATGATGTGGAGGATGAATTGTGTGAAACGTTGGAAAAGATGGTTTGTGGAAAAGAAGAAAAGAGTGGTAGAAAGAGTGAGAGGGAAATGGCGAAGAGCAGTGAGAAGAAGAAGGTTCTCTTGAAAGAGGATAGTGGAAAGAAGAATAGAAGAAATGAGTGTTGTAGAACCAGATGGAAAGCGGAAGAAGTAATAGCAGCCCCTATTGATGAAGAAGTTGCAGCAATGACATGCCATGAGGAAGGTATGACAATAGAAAAAGAAAAGACAGAGGTGAATAGTGAAAAGGTCGTAACTAAAGGTGAATTAGATTTGTTTGCTCAACTATTGGCGATTGAGGAAGAATGGATGACGAAGCTCATTGATGCAATGAAGGGAGAAGAACGAGAAGTTGCAACTGATAAGGAGGTGGAAGATGTCTCAACGAAATTCAATGTTGTAGCTACAAATGAAGATGAGGTAAATTAAATTTGTGATGTTATTGAGTTTTTAGATGAGATGATAAAAGAAAAGAGGGATAAGGAGCTAGAGTGTGTAGTAGATGTTCCATATTTGCTTGTGGAGAAAGTGGAAGATGTTGCAAGTTGTTTTTGGTGGAGGTGGACGGTTAGAGGTGGGTTTAAACCCATAAAGAAAGAGAGGAGTGTAAGAAGCATTTGGCGGAGGAGGTCAGATTTTGGTGGACACGAGTCCACAAGGGGAAGATGTTGTGTTGTTGGAGTGAAGTGGTGCGTGTCCCGACACAATGCTGGAAAATGAGGAAGAAGGATTTATTTTCAGCACTTAGACAATGAAGGACTTTGCTACAGGTTGATGTCAACCTGGAAGAGTAGTGCAACTACTCAACTCTACCATTGTGAGCCCATGCTCACAATTTTTCTACCCGACATGTCTGGTGCAAGAGCACACGAGTGGACAGACAATCAACACAAACCAAAAACATTATTTGGTTTGTTTTCAATTTTGGTTTTGTTCATGTTTCGATATCTCTCGCTTCGATCATTATCTAAACCTCTTAAACTTGATGCTTTAACGAATTTGGAGCTTTGGTGGAATTTTATATTTGCAAATGCCATTATTCGACATGTATGGAAGTTTAAAAGCATAGCATGGGTGCATGAATCATTTAACCCAAAGCCACATACAATGCCAATTTGAACAAATGGATTTCTTGAAGAAGTCTTAGCAAAATATTGAGAGGAATAAAGCCAAATAAAATAATTTTTGACTAATTCATCTTGTAAAACAAGCTCTCTGCGCGAGTTGAAGTCCCTGCCTTAAGTAGGTCTGGGTGTAGGGAAAACCGTGTTATGAGTATTTTTGCAGTTTTTTTTTTGGTTTTTGCTATTGTCTTCACCATTTGTTAGCCTGAATCTGGAACAAGCTCTGATGTTGAACCACACAATAAACTGTGAGCATTTGTTGCTAAGGGGTTTCTTCTACTCTATGGTGATCTCAAGTAAAGAAGGTTGTTATAGTGCTAAGACGTCAGGAGGGTGTGGATGGATGGTTAAGTGAATGATATCTTTAAGAATTGGTCTTATTGTCTCACAAATTCACATTTGTTATTAGAGCCAAGGTAAACCAATCAACCTTGACAAGAGAGTTAATGTAGGTATTATGTTAATGTTGGCCAAAATCTTGGCAACCAAACAAAGCATTTGATAGGGCTTGAATGATTCTGAACCATAAAACATGAAATTCATTGAAAATAATGGAGATATGCACATGAAAAGAAACTTCAATATGTATAAGCTAAAAGTTCACTATTCTTGTTGATGCATAAAATAAGAGCAAAATAGAAAGGTAAGATTTCACTAAATCTGAAATTTTCCTTATTTTAGAAAATATCATGAAGATTTACACTTTTTGCATCCAACTAATAAATTTTATAATTTAACACCTAACTAGGGGTATGCGAGAAAGTATCCCAAATGCTTGGTCTTCTTCCTCCGTCAATGGCAACTCCTTCCTATTGCGAACAGTGTTATCTCAGAAAGGGCTTCTATGGAAGATTTCAATTATTTAAAAAGAGCATAAAATGATGAAGAGGGCGAGAATATCATCATGCTCCTTAGTTGTACCAAGATAAAGGTTAGAAGACAACATACTTTATTGCAAAAATGCAAATTTAGTAACAACTCTCTCAAATCAAAATATTTTATACAAATTTCATGATAGCCCATGGGAATTCAAGAGTAAAGAAATAAAGCATATAAAACCACTAAGAAATAATATGTTATAAGAATATGTAAAATACAAAGAAAAGTATGCCACAAGACATGATTCTATCAAGTAAACAAAGTTAAAATAAGATCTCTTACAAAAAACTTATTGCCTTACCATATCAAACAATTAGTTGGAAATCATATATGTAGGCTATCGCATATTTACCTCAAAGTTCTAAAGAAAATGACAACACCAGGTATGTAGTTGATTTATCCAGTTTGAGATGACACACAAATTTTCAAATCTTGTACCAATTCTCAACACTCTAAACATTTCTGAAGTGCAGTCTACCTAACAATATTGTTAGCAATAGGGATCTTAAATCCACTTATGTAAAGATATTTTGGAACATAGTTAAAATTTAGCAGTGGTGATAACCTGTAATCAAACATGCAAAAAGAAAGAAAGTAAAGGTTGTCATAAATAGGCAAAGACTTCAGCAAGCATAACTTTCTTTCGGTATTTACCTAAAATAATTTAGTATTCATTCAACCACAGGAGGAAACTATTGGTAGAATTCAGTGGCAACAAAGTGCAAATTCAACCAGTGGAACAAAAGTATGTTTTGTCTAATTCAACTACATCAATGGCATACATTCAGCTATAGTAATAAACCCCTTCAAAGATTGTCTATGGTTTCTAACCCTTTAAAGCTAGATCTCCACAAATTTAAATGAAATGATAATGTATCACATCAGATATTATCATATTAGTAATTACATGACACACATCACTGGCCAAAATAATTGACTTATCAGTTGTTGGAGGCAACATCAAATACATTGGGATCAAATCATACGATCTTAATGCTAGAATAAACAGTAAGAATTTGAGCATTAATCTTGACTAGTTCATCATCAAAAACATGTCACGCTCTAGCTGATTTGTGAAATTGATAAACCATTGGACACAATTTGGATGATTGAATCAAATTGTGTAAATTAGATAACCTGAATAATGCACCAACTATCATTGGCATTGCACTAACTTGGAAGGGACGGCAACGGCCTAGTCCATCTGCAATCCAACCACTTATGGCACACCCCAAAAATGTTCCCACAAGACACATACTCACAAGGAGACCTATATCACACATGAACATACAACAAGGTTACACATAGAGTGCATAAATAGACTATATCAAACTCATCCACCATGCCTCCTTAGTTGAACACATAAATCATGTCCTTACCTTCTGCCAGAGGATTCCTCGAGAAACCAAGATCAAAGGCAATGTATTCAAGGGGTGCATTTACCACCCTGCACATTATCACCATCACTTTTGAGATTTAACCAATATAACACCAAACAAGTATAAATTTAAAATTCTTCCATCAAATGGTATGAAATATTCAACAAAAGGTGCACCCAAATAAGTTTCTCAAAGGTGCATTATACAACTCTATGGATCATCACCATCAGAATCTCACATGAACGATAGCTAACCAACTGAAAACTACTTACATCCATTGACATGAAAAGACAATGATTAAATATATCTTGTTTAGTTCTAACTCAACTAAGAAAATCAACTACAAGAGTCTTGTTTCTCCAAAGATAGTGACAGAAAAAGATCCATAGATTGTTTCTACTTATGCAAGATGGTATCCAAACATAAAATAATCCATGATGGACACACATACATGTGGCAGGGACAACTTGCATGAAGGTTTGAAATTGGTAGGCTCTTGATCCATCTCCATCTGCATCTGTGAATATGCTATACCAAACCAATACACCCACATAAATAATCTTACACCACAAATTCATCCATATAACAACCAATACCTTAGTGGATATCCAGTCCACCCACATTTATGAACAAACATGTATGAAATGAGAAGAGACGACATTTAAAATCCATTAGGCCAGGATGGTATGTACTACTACTACTACTATAAAAGTCAATATATATGTTTAGATGACTGTTCTTATGGATGTTCAGTATTAAAATATAGTCTCCATATTTAAATAATTGTCCAAATTTTTATAATGCTATGCTAAGTTGTGACTATAAACGTGCATTAGATATGAGATATGATAACATTTAACCTCCTTGAGGCTAAATTGGCATGTATGTCCTGTCAAGTGTATTTATTAATTCTGATGATGATTGCTTTAGCACTTGGGAACCTCCTAAATCAAAATAAAAACTGTAAATTTTTTCTGACTAAGATGTTGGCCCATCCCTGCTACAAGGTGTTAAACTGCTACTTTGACTTTTGTTTGTGTTCAATGTTTGGCGAATAAGTGCAAGCCATTTTGCAGCAGGGTCATTGTCTTCTACACCCAAGACATTCCCTGCATTTAAAGGGATGATTTCCTGCAACCTAAAAAAAAAATTCAGATGCAAAACCACAGTATTCTTGCATTTGGGTAAATCCTAACCTCATTGCTCAGGTTTTTCAAAATTCTAACTGCGTTGCTCAATTTTTTCACATTTCTAACCCATTTTACTTGCATTTCAATAAATTTGAACTTGCATTTGATGCATTTGGATGAATTTTAACCTTGCTCAAATTTTAAAAATTCTCGACTTGTGAGCATTTAAAAAGAAAGGGAACAGAGGGTTAACCATTTTTAGAAATGGCATGAAATGGAGAATTGGAGGATTATGCATGGAGAAAGACTTGATTTGAATCTTCTTTGCACATGAAATATGAAGGGGTTTCTATCAAATGTATGGCTACAAACATCCTAATTTACATCCATGTTGAAATGCTTCAAAGAATTGTGGTTTCTTGGCATGTCATGATTTGCAGATTAGCCTTTGAGAAGTGAGGTTTTGTAGAATGCATGAACTGTAGGATTTGAATGAAATGGATTGGTTGAAAGGGCTTTAGAAACCTTTAAGCAAATGCAATTGGCAAGCGTAAAGCTGCCAACATCTCCTTGCCTATGAAAAATGAGAATGTTGAAATAGAATATGGACATACATAGGATATGTATAAAATAGACTTGCTGAAAAAGACTTTCAAAACTCATAAGCAAATGCAATTGGCTATTGTAATATCAATTTTCCAACCTTTTCCAACATCCCTGTGCCTACACCTAAATGGGAGCTGAAACGAAATATGGACAATAATCAAAGCATAATGATTGGATATTTTTATTAGATATTATAGTTGGAAATGTTACATTTGTAAGTGTATTGGCTGACGTGCAGCATGCAAAGTATGGAATCATAGACAAAGCACCAGAATTATTTGACAGAGCACTCCAAAGAGATTTCATTCCATGGAATCGAATGATTTTTGAATATGCACCGAATGGATTTGCTTAAAATGTTCAAGCAAATACAATTAGGTGGAAACCCAAATGCCACGATTGGCTGCCAACATCTTTCCGGTTCGTGCCAAAATGCAAGATTTGGAATAGGATATGCATAAAATGGTTCGTTGAAAAGGCTTTAGAAACTTTCAAGCTAATACAAAGGACAAGTGTAAAGCCAAATTCCTTAACCTTTGCTAGTATCCTTCCTGTCGTGCCATAAAGTGGAGTCATAGAAAAAAACACATGAACTGTTTGACAAAATGCCTCAAATGGTTTGGTATTACGTTTGACATGGAGTTGATTTGCTGCACAAAAATTTTAGAGCTTTCAAGAATGAGCAATTGGTAGGTGTAAATCCAAATTCCACGACCTTTTCCAGCATCCTTACTGCCTGTGCCAAAATGAGAGCTATGGGACAGTGCGTGGGCATCCATCAAAACAATTAAGGATAGAGGGATTGTGTTTAAAGTTGTAGTTGCAAGGGTGCACATAGAGAAGACATGTTAGCTATTTGATCGAATTCCTTTAGGAAACATGATATGACAAATAGTAATCAGTAGGTGCAAAGTTGAGTTTCTATTGTGGATAACACAAAGCTTCATAAATGCTTCATTTTGCATGATTGTGTGACCTTTAAATGCATGTACAATAAACTTTTTTCCAAAGTTTCGTAATATATGCCATTTCAGGTACAAGCAAAATGTGCAATGGTAGTTTTGGTGATATATGCCATTTCAAATATAATGAAATCTTTGCAACAACACTGCAAAATTGCTATTGCAGTTGTTGTCGTCATGTCATACACAACATTCCATGGTCATTCCATTCAAATACACAATGTTTCAAGGTTGTTCTATCCAAACACACGATGTTGCAAGGTTGTTCCATCCAAACATGGAATGGCCTCTTATAGCTATGGTTTCAAATATGGTGATGAACTTTGATCAGTTTACAGGATGCAAATTCTCTTCCATCAAACATGTCTGTTTGGAAATGTCACTGCAACAGCTGCTTTGACAGAATTGCTAAGTTTGGATGTGAACAAATTTTTCAAGCAAGGATGAGGATTAAAGGAAGCTGTGGATATTTTAAAGAGAGACTTCCAAAGCTATGTTGTTACATTGCAGGAGTGTGCCTGCAGTAAAGATTTGAGACAAGGAAAGCGATTCCATGCTCACATAACCCACATAGGATTCAATCGAAATACTTTCATAGGAAACAATCGCATTAGCATGTATATGAAATGCGATGGTCTGGTTGATGTACACCATGTGTTTGACAAAATGCCTAAACAAAATGTCATTACTTGGAATGCCATGATGGCTAGATATTCTAGTTGTGGACAGTATGGGAAGGTTGTGAGGCTTTTTTGTGAAATGCAGCAGGAACAGGTCAAACCAAAAAGATCTATCTTGCAAGCCTTCTCAAAGCGTGCATGAGTACCCCACATGTGGAACAGGTTCATGCCCTTGTTATTAGAGCAGGTTTTTTTATTAGACGTTAATGTGGCAAGCATTCTTGTGGATGTTTATATTAAATGTGGCGGCCTGTTTCATGCTATGCCTATCCATTTGTTAGAAAGTTTCTACAACCATTTTAACAAATTTATTATGTACACATAGGCTTGAAATCAAAGTATGGCGCCATATTTTGTGTGCAGAGAAAATAGCTCTCTTGTATGAAGTTCATGTGGATCTCACAGTTATGTTGTTCACTAATTATGCACTCATTTATTTTTTTATTTTGTGTTGGTGAAGCTTTTTTAGAGGGTTTGGCCTATCTAAAAACCATTTCAGTGGAAATAGACAAATGAAACATGTTTCAAAAACAAAATTCCTAATCCAATATAAAAACCCATTTGAGCATAATGGGACTAATTTCAATAAAATCCACACAAGTACAACTCACCCAAATGTTGAATAGTAAAATGCAATTCAAATGCATAAAGCCCATGTAAGTGCAATCCAGTAATTTGAAACCCCTTCCAGTGTGGCCCCTTCCAATGTGGGTCAGACAAGAAACCCGCTTCCATGCAACCCAGAAAAATGAAACTCAATTGAATGTAACTTATTCCAATGAACATCAGACAATAGAAATTCATCTGATAGAATGCCCTTCCTTCCTACCTGGCTCCATTGATGCTAAGATAAACAGCTTAAAGTATGCCAGGAAATATGAGTAGCGCTGAGTTTAGAGCCTGTGGTTGTCAACAAATGTGGAAGCATGGAAAGGGCACATGAACTGTTTTGCACAATCATTTCTACAATCCCCACTTAGGGGTAACATAAATTAAAATTTTCTCCTAGGAGCCATTGTTTATGATAAAAAGTTTTCTTGTGATTAGATGAGGCATATCCAACTATCATACTGTGAAGAAATCCTTAATAAAGTATGAATAAATTGATATTGAATCTTATAGGAGCTAGCATGTGAATATGTGAAATTTCTACAACAAAATTTGACAACATTTCAATCCAGATCATGTTAGTGTAGAATCAGACCAGAGCAAGGTATAAAATTTCTTACTTTAATCTTGAAATTCATGGCAACTGAAGAGGAGACAAGAAAAGGAAAAAGAATAAAGCACTTGCTTGATGTGAAAAAGTAACTCGAAATAGGATGGATAGAGTGATAATGATACAATATGCATGGAAAATAGTTTACAATGAAGTATGCAAATATTAAATTATATAATGTGTCCAAATCACACGCATGTTCCATTGATACAACAACAGTTTCAAAACTGTTAGGCAAGAGCTCTAATGTTCACTGGAATACAATCAATTTTTTCATGGTGCAATTCTATTCCAAAGGAGGGATGAATATGGTGCAAGATCATGACTAGAACAAGAGCAAGCTGAACCATAAAGAAAAAAATAGTATTATCAATAACTGAGCTGAATATGCAAAAATAAATAAAAAAGTAGCCATAGTGGAAATTGGTTTTACTTGGTCTGAAATTACTAAATCTACCATATTTCAATATGGCAATAGCTTGTAGAATCTATCGGTCTTCAGCCAAACATTGGTAGTGACCATTTAGAATTTTCCATGCCTACCCCATATATGGTTTACCCTCTGTATGCTTTGTAGTGCTTTTCCCAATGCAATTTTTTAGGAGATTTTGAGCATTGGTTTCCGTTTTATAAGAGTGCTTGGGCTGGAGAATAAAAGCTTCAAATTCAGGCTCATACAGTTTTTTCTTGAACCTTTAAACTTTTTGGATATGTGTATTGATTTTGCAGCAGCTGGTGTGAAGAACACTTGATCAAGAGGGAACACTAGTTTCTATGGTCCCAAGCTATTTTTAAATGGCTTTTGATGACTTTGGCTTTTCAATTAAGATATCTTCTGTTTTGTAGACTTCCTATGAGGCCAAAGTGTTGAAACTCATTTTGAGCTGGTCCCTCTATGTGTGATGAGGTTCCCTTCGTGTGCATATTCTCTGTGGTATTCATCCCCAACCTGTCATGCTTTTCCTTTGTGGTTTACCAACTGTTTCTCTTTGCTGAGGCTGACTAATTGTTGTGGAGAATCTTGAGAGCTTATTGTCTCTACTCTCTTTGGCTAGCTTGCCTATTCTTTTGGTTGATGTTCTTGGTAAGCCACAAAACCTATCCACGTGACTATGTTCATGGAACAACCTATACCAGAAGGATCTTCTTGTAATATACCCATTGCTCCCATGCAACCCTTACAATGTCTAAGATAATATGGTTAGGAAACAATTTAATTGGAGCAATGTTGACTGAGAATCTTGCATTGTCAAATAACCCTATGATACTTGGAAAATACAAAGGTGGCAATGTACTCATCTAATGTTCCTTCAATTTATGATGATGAGTTCTTGCCAATATTTGCTAGGAAGCAGGGTAGACTGACCTATACTAGAACCATGCTCAGAAGAATATCTGTTAGATTTAAGACAGTAGAACAATGCTTGAAGAACCAATATGATTTTTTCACAAATAAGGGAATTCTTTGGAAAATCAAAACCTTTTCATGTTTGGTGTAGAAAATGGCCATGAAGGTTTGGCATCATGTGAAATATCTTCAAATCTTGATACATGTCTAGATTTTCAAAGTTTTGGCTCATAGAAAACCCACCAGAAATATGTAGTTAAGGAGCTGAAGATAAGTTATCTTTGGCCAAGCATGCATAAATATCTTTCACAAATTATCATATTGTCTTCTTAGTGCTCTACTTATTGTTCCATCAAAGTAAAATTTGATGGAGATCAAACTGACATAGATTCCAGAAAATTGCAACAGCATGGAATGAGGACATTTGATGTAGAAAATATAGAATGGAGTTGAATTGGGTTGGACCATGAAATTTTAAACAATCGATAAAAAAATCTGGTGAGTAAGAGTTTATAGCATTTGTAAAAATCAGTTGAAAGTCTCGACTGTACAGTTTTGAGAGACCCTACCTGTGAGGACAAGGGATCTCTTTTTGCTTAAACCTATACATATATTCCAAGTGTTTTGTACTATGGTTTTAACTCATGACCAAGCTCTAGAGCAAACCCAGCCTTACAAATCCATCTGCATTAGGAGCAATCTTGTATGGTTGACATAACTATTGAAATTGCCTTACAATGGTCATGTGATGAAATGCGAGGACATCATTCTTCCTATATATAGTTGAATTTTTGCAAGGCCACTTTTGGGTACTAATAAACCTCATTTTTTATCAGATTAAGATTCATTTCAACACCATTATGGCCATGCTTAAATGTTGTATATGCATGCTTCCAAAGTAGTTATGTATTTTTTATCTGGTATCCGTGTACCAAAGCAACATCACTTGTTTATTAGATTTGAAGGTGTCTAGATTGTTAGTTTCCTTGCTGAAGACTATCTTTGTTGCAGTTAAAATAATGTCTGGCAAAAAGATATTCTTCCATAATAACCATATACATATCCACTTCCGAAGCCTGTAGTCCAGGAGAGCTATTCTTGTTGCTGCAAATAAGACTATTTTTGTGCAGCGAAATTAATGACTGCCGTGGAGATACAACTTTTCTAATCTTTGTCTTTGGCATATTTTACAATCAAGACAAAAATCTCCTTATTTCCGAAGCACTTAGTTCAGGAAAACTTTTCTTCTTCCTGCAAATGATAGTCCTATGTTTTTTTGGGGCATGCTATAAAACAATGCTTTCTAGAATGTACTTTGATGGAAAAATTTGTGTACCTAAAAATGTGTTGATAGCAGTTACTAAGGATGTTGTAGGTCTTCATTGTTTCAGGGTTTGCATACCTTGATCCCTACCTTCTAATAAAATGTGCTTTTAGCCTTCCTTTTCTGCCTGTAAAACGGTAATTATCTTAGTTGTTAGGGTCACCCATCTTGTGATTCTCTTGCCTATTATGGACATTGTTCTCACACTTTTGTTATGTTTCCTAGCAAAAACTGCACAATCCAATTAGAAATCCACATTTAATCATTTTGAAGAAAATTAATTCACCCGGCCCAGCAAACAAATAAGCAAAAGTCAATTCGGATACATTAGTCTCGACCATGCTCATTCAAATGATAAAAATACAAATGGTCCAAATTTTTCCTGCTCAAGAGCAATTTATAGTTGATAAAACCCTCAACATTGAAAAACAAATAATAAACATCATATATAAAATACTAATAATTACTAATAGACAAGATTAGTGAAATGGTCCAGATTCAACCATTCTGCAAGATAGGGTATTTGTGCACACTTGTGCCATAGGAAGTGGAAATGTGAAGATGAAAACTATGAACTTATTATGTACATTTTAAAACATAGAATGCATTAGGAAGGTGTGAAAACCTGACCCATTTAAGAGCATTTTCTCAACTGCGTGGGTTCTCACCACTTACATGTCGCATTTAATTTGTACAACAGTCCATGAGACTACACCTTTTGAAGCCATTTTGTCAAACAATTGACATACCTATACCCTATTCCAAAGCTATTGTTTTGGCATAGACTGAGACCATGGTAAACAAAGCAAATTGATTGGGTGGATCACTTGTTCATTGCATGTGGTAAAACACTGCCAACGCATATTGAGGATTTTAGAATCATAAAAGTGATGAGAATGCAAGATCTCATAACCCTACTTCAATAAAATAAATCAAACCCCATGCAAATAGATGCCAAAGACAGTACTCTAGTATACAAGTTTTAGGAGCGGACATGCCTTTGTATTTCCAAACACTCCTCACAAAATACATGTTCGCCGATGCACTTCGCAGAGGGATGAAATCAATCGAGGGTTTTTAGAGGGCCACACACAACAATGACAGATAGAGAGCGCATTCGGGAGAGAATCGGTAGAGAATGACCAACTCTAAATCCATATCAGAATATCAATGCCCCACCGTTCCTAATCTCTTCAAATTTATAAATCAAAATAATAACAAACTGAATCACAGTCTAAATGTACGAGGTGAAGAAGTGGCAATGTTGTTAAAAACCTAAGCCATGGTTATCAAGTATTAATCATGGAACAAATGTAATGATTTTGCCAAGGTTTCAGCATATTATAATGGACTAATAACAAGATTTCAAACCGAACCGACTTAGAGGGGAAATTTCAAGCAGTTGTTGGTCTGTCATGGCGTACCTCTATCCGTTCAGGAAGAGAAAAGAAAATGGTTTCTTTGCGTCCTTGATCATCTAAAATGTTTATAGAGTACGAGTTATATATTACAACTCTAAAAATCAGGGTTACTAAATCATATAGTTTGTAGCGGTGACAGACTAGCAAAATTGCTATTTGCACTTAGGGTTTATGCCATGCCCATTATATTCATCTAATTAATACTAATGCACTAGAAAAATCTTCAACATAATAGCTATCTAAACAGAGCCCGCTTGTGAATACCAATGGCGAGAAAGAGAAATGGGTGGATACTTACCTTCGAGCAAACAGTAAAGAACCCAAACACTGATCTTCGAAAGCATGAAATGTCAAAACACCGGGTTCAAAATTGAAATGTAATTGCATACAACACAATAAAAAACAGAGCTCAAACAAGCTCAGACTTAAAAGAGTATTATTCAATGCAATGGGCTTGACAAAATGTAAGGTGAATACAAGCTATTTCAGGAAGAGCAGGTATGAGAATGAGGTGCCGTATACAAAGCCATGATTGCTCCAAACTCCAATCAAAATTTGCTAAAATAATTGAGAAATTTGAATAAAATACCTGTACTCTGAAAGCATATAAACGTTCAACAATCAGGAGGCAAGAGAGAATGTATCCACTCGTCTGAAACAAACCTCTATTTGAACTGTAGCGCTCCTTGAAATAGATAATCCACATATCTTAATTACAGCAAGGTAACCTACCACTTTCTCGAATATATCAAATCAGATATTCACCAAAAGTCACAGCTACTAGCATAATTAAACAGAACGTATGGCTAAAGCAACCAAGCTCAATGGGAAACAACAATGATACAACTCTCAACAGTCCTGAGTTACCCTTCCTACTTCTCTGTTGATACTACAGAGCTACCCACTTATGGCTTCCCAGTAATTGGAACGACTTCTCAACCGTAGGAAGATATTGACAGTTGTGCAAAACCTGTTTGAACGGATAGTCGCCATGTAAGTCAGCATGTAGAACACGTGCTTGCACATTATCAGCAATGGTAGAACTTTATAAACCTGTTTGATATATTCCTCGCCTTCTTTTTTATTGGGAAGTCTTTTCAAAATATTTTGAAGGGAAATGAAAACCCCAGGAAAATGCTCACTGTCCAATCATAGGTCAGAAAAACCATTTTCCTAGATGCTCCTCTCCTTCCATATGTATTCCCTGCCTAGATGTATTGTTCTGTGATTCATGCCATTCTGTTGCAGGTTGGCTGGGAGAAAATCATGGAAACAAGAGGAAAAAGGGTTAGTATTTTTTCATATCCTGCAGTATACTCCAGGGTTGCATCTGTTGCAATGGGGACTACATGATAGGAAGTTTTCAAAACAATCAATTGTACTATCATTCCATTCAATTATATCTTTTGTCTGCCTTTTGTGCAATACGGTTTGTTATTTGCAGTTTGCATACATGTAAGAAACATTATCATTCTGTTTACAAGCTTAGGGTTTAAGCAGTATGTCATAGATGAAATTTGAAACCAGAGAGAACCAATGATACTTAGTACCAAAAATTGGTATTAAAAAACCAGGGTTTGCTAATTTGAAAAAGGTTTAAGCTTAGGTTTAGAGATAACAGGGCTCATGGAGTGTTGTCTCTTTGTTGCAGTAGTTTGGGCCTTTTTTGGCATTCGGTATAATAGCATTTTTAGCTCAGAGTGCCATAATTTGTTTGCCCAGTTTTAGCATTTTACACTCCTCAAGTGCTTTGGCAGCAACATTATCACCTCACATTATCATGTGCTATATGCTTGTATCCACAGGTCATTCAAAAACGAGAATTCATTGTGTCAATACTTAGCTTTATCCTTTACTTAAGCATGGGGCATGAGCGTATAAGTCTGCATAGGCAATATTGATGTTAATGTTCCTATGTTCAACAACATTTCGGGGATGGGGATGGGGATGGGAGGGCTCTAGGGGACATGTTTCCTGTGCACATTCAAAAAAAATTGTTTGTATGCTCTTCTCATACAATACCACTATGTACGAGACCATGGCCAATGCACCTTTAATCTCTTTTGCAACTGACAAAAATAACTGACTCTAATACCCCCCAGATTTAATTTACAAGGGAGTCAAAAATCAATCCGCTTCTTAATGTTTGTGAGTTTTCTTGCTGATTTGATTTTCTTGAAAATAGTTCTATGCTTATTTTTGATTGGGCTATTGTATTTTCTTGGTTAGAAAAATAAAATAAAATTTCTCCCAAAGTTTCAGAAAATACCGTCCAATGAGGCACGGTGAGGGAACAATTAAAGAATACTGCTAAGGTTCATTATTGTTTTTGCATCGTAGGGCACGTGCAGCTGGTTGTGTTTGGACGTGGCAGGGAATACTGATGTTTCCAGGAATCTGGCTGCAACTCATGGTTGTTGAGCACTGCATGTTTTTCGCATGGAAGCATCAAAACAGGGAATGGACATGTATTAAAAGCTTTGCTAGATTTAAAAGGAGTGTTTAAATAATGTATTCGGTAATGCCATGGACATTTATTTCCATAGGCTCCCGTTTGTGCAGGCATGTGCTGCAGGACTGAGCAGGTGATCTCTTTCAATATTATTTGCCGTCTGTTTGAATCCCTAGTAAGGAACTTTGCTACTTATTTCGACTGTTTTCTACTTGTGCTTGTGCTTGATACTAAATTCACTTCATAGAGTGTTATCCATATCTAGAACTGTTGCCTTGAAATTGAGGCAGAGATTTCTTTCAAGGAGGGGGCATGCAATTGCAGGAGAAGTGGTGAAGCAGAAGAAGCAACATGATATTGTTATGATTGCAAATGCAACTCTGCCATATGAAAGTATACCTTCCATGTTTTCCATACGCATATCATTATATCTTTACTTTAAAATAAAATAGATTATTAGAATTCAGGGAAATTAATGATGGATTAAATATTTGTGTGTGAAGACTGAAGAGTAGAGGCATGTGGAAAGGAAACAAGAGTGTTGCATATGCAAAGTAAGAGTCTCATGCCTACTCAATAACATTTTTTATTATTTTCTATGTATTTTTGTATGACACAATTCCTTTGTCCATTGTATTTCTATTATTTTTGTATTTTGTTGCACCTTCAGTTATAGCTACACAATCAGGAAGTATGACTGTAGAAGATCCTCCCCAATTGTTTTTAGTGTTCTAGAGAATACAAATTTTTAGATCCTCCTATTATTCTCTATCACACATAGTTGCTCTCAGAGGATTGTGTTGTCACAGAGACACCAACTCAGACTATGACACTTTGTCAGTGTAACCAGCATATTTATCAAGCTGCATGATGACTCTTTGGTATGTTCATCCCATCTCCACTATTTATGTCTGCTTTTTCAAATATCTCTTAGATACAAGTCCCAACTGACATGCTTGGGCATGTCATTGCCTTGTGTTTTTCAAAATACACCAAGTTTATAAGGTCCAGTACTAGACTGGAGAAGAGGTTGCGAGCAGCAGCAGGAGGGTAGAGAGTGTTAGACTTGACCCTTGGGCTTCAGATGAGTCTAAGGTGATTGCTTCCTACCGCAGCACTCCAGCAGATTTTACTCTCTCATTCTCCTAGCAGCAGGGTCATATGGGGAAGCAGAGGAGCAGCTACAACTTCTGGGAAAACAGGTTGTGCACCCTTTAAGCCTTTTATCCCAAGTTTTGGATTAGGGATTCATGCAGTAGTATCCTCCCCCTCTCATTTCAATTATCATGCCTTTTGATTCATCTCTTGCCTATGGTTGTTATCTATGTGATGTCTGTTAATTTTGGTGTTTCTCTGAGTTTCCAGGGTGGATGGATGTGGGGATGTGTCCTATGCAACAATCTAAATTGCTCTGGGTGTAGATTGTTTCAATTAATAATTTGTATATACAATACAAATGACAACAATCTATATTGCTTTGGGTGTAGATTGTTTCAATTAATAATTTGGTTATAACAATACAAATGACAACAATCTTTATTGCTTGAACTCAAATGGCAACAATATAACAATTCTAAGTCGTAATAATCTAAATTGCTCCATTATATTCTAGCTATTACGTGAGGATTTATATCCAAATTAAGAATCTTACATTTGATCTTTCTAGTGAAAGAGCTGTATTCTTGGGCAGGTCAATCCAATATGAATTTGGGTTAAGAGATTTTTTTCCTATATTTACACTTCCATTCACCTGCCTTTATAGTGAAAGTCATAGATCGTGTGTTATGTGTTTATAGGAATAATATTGTGTTTTGCCAACAGTGGATCCTCAAATACTTTTATGGACAAATTTGTGTCTATTGACTGTTTTATTTGGTTAGTGTTTCCTCATATGGCCTTTAGTGTATGGATATCTTGCCAGCTCACATGTGCCCGTAGTACTTCTAATTTGCAAGGAGATAATGCCACATATTACCCCTTCATTTTATTCAAGATCTAACAGAAATTTGAAGTCCAAAAACTGTGTTGATATCAATGTTATGAACTCAAAATGTCAAAATAGACTCAAATACAATATGTATCTGATAATACCTTAGCCCATAGCAAAAATATAGAAGCACAATAGAAGAATAGAATATAATTGTCCATTGATCTATTATGAGATTTTAGTTAGGTGAGATCATAGAAAATCCAAGGATGTACCACATGAAATTTGATGCAGTCTCAATATAGTGTAGTGTAACCGAAATCCAGTCAAACAGAGTTACTATAAATTGTTGATAACTGTTGACTTCCAGTTCTACTGCCGCTGAATGTCTTGCATAGAATTAGTTTGTTAGATTCATTTAGATTGTATGTTGCATGTCGCATGTGGATTCCTTTGTTTAGAACAGTCTTAGTTTGCTTTGGTAACTGTTAATAAACTTGGCTTCCACCGCCAAACTGATTGTCTTTTCACTGTAGAGAATAATGCATGTAATCTGCATGCTTAGTTTATAGTTTTCACATTATACTTTCAGATACAGCGATCAATGTAATTGTTTAGTTCTTCCTTTATATATACATGAATAAAGACAGTATTTTAGCAGCCTGCAAAATATAGAATTGAGTGCTCTGTTTTTCCTCTGTTAATTGTTTTTATCTCTGCTGTCATAATATTGTTTTATCTTGCTATTATCTTCTTAACCCACTGGTGCAGGAAAGCAATTTTTTCTGAAATTTTCTCAAAAGATACAATATGACTACTAGACCATATGATTCCTTACAAAAGAATGGAGATGAATCTTGAAAAGAAGATTATTATTCCCAGCAACTGTAACACACTACTATTTGTTGAAGTCTACTTGAGCCATCCAAGCAACTGTATACAGACGTT
Source organism: Sequoia sempervirens (assembly GCA_007258455.2). Taxonomy (NCBI): domain Eukaryota; kingdom Viridiplantae; phylum Streptophyta; class Pinopsida; order Cupressales; family Cupressaceae; genus Sequoia; species Sequoia sempervirens. Next base: position 146,442 of record VDFB02259729.1, on the reverse strand, counting down.
AAAAACACAAACCAAATGCAATGAATTTAATAGGAAGTGCGTGGACTATACAGTATAAAGTGCATGAGAATAATTATTTTTTGATCAATTGTTTTATTTTGTTTTTGCAAATTCAACTCACTTTCTGATAATATTATTTTTTGATTTTGTTTCAGCTTGCCCTTGTTCTAGTCATCTTCTTCCACCATATGCATCGCTTATGACAGTCAGCGTTAGAGGAGCTATTCTTTAACAGGCCATGTGCAACAATTATTGCTTAACTAATATTTAATGTATTACTTATGGATTTTGACATCTACCTTCGTAACATTCCTTTGTAAATATTCAACTATAGACATTTATGTACAGTATAGTTTTGCAATGTTTATAAATAAAATGTCCTTGTGTTATGTGATTCTTTCATTGCCATGAACGCTCATCTTAAGGCCACTGCAATCTCTTTGCTATTCCCTCTAAGAAATTATGATGCTTATTTTTGAGTCACCAACATCTGTTCTCATGATGTCTAAGGAAGAAGAGCCAGTGATCCATATTTATATACACTAGAGGGTGAACAGGCTAATGGAAATGATAAATATGCTTTTAACAACTCATACATGGATTGCATAAACACCTTTTGTCAAAGACTATGATAGAACAAGCCAAGATTAATGCTCAAATGCTTCACAACCATATATATAAGTCCCTCCTCTCATGTAGCTTTAGGTATTTACTGTTTATTCTAGCATTAAGATTGCATGAATTGATCCCAATGTATTTGATGATGAAGGAACATGGCATGTTTTATCTGAATTTTGTGGCTAGCTTAGCTGTATTTCCATTCTGCAATTTCTAAAACAGCATTGGATCTTGGTCTCCATGTCCTTAAGCATAGCTTTCCTGAAATAGCTTTCAATCTTCATCTCACAGTAGACTGTCCATTATGATTTTGATTGTCCTCTTCATCTGTATCTAGGCCTTATGGATGCCATGATTGTCCTCATCTTGAACATTCATGATCAACACCCCTGCCCTTTATAGCCCGAGACCTGCCTTTCCTTCTGTCATTGACTTGTCATTTTCTTCCATCTTCAATCACTGCCCTCTGTGAAAAACACAGTCCACTGTGAAAACCTCTGTGAAAAATACAGTCCACTGTGAAAACCACAATCCACTGTGATTCTTTATCGTAACTTCATTTTCATGCATACTATACACCTCTATCTATTTGACCAAGCTCCTTATTCAAATTTAATGTCTGAGCTTCTGTAGTGCAGGGTGTGTATCTTCAAACAAAAACCAATTGAAACAACCAATTTAATGTCCCTAATGTAGAATTAAAAAAAAAAATCATGAAATTTCTTTGTATTTTTCTGAACATGAAACAACCAATTGAAACTAGTTGTAATGCGGACACAAACAGTAATTAATGGAAAACCCTTAAAATCACCCAGTGAACAATAAAATTCAGATCAGTTGTTACTGGTAATCAATATGACAGAAATTTGTCACCTCACCAAATGATATTTTTCTTTTCTATGTCAGAGATATACAGTACTGTATGCTGAGTTGAATCATAAACTTCAGAATTACAAGCCAAATGCCCTCGCCAACAGGAACTACAGCCTGTCTGTCATATACTCTCCTGATTATTGCTGCTAATTATGACTATATATTTAAGAAAACATAAAACTCAATAGCATAATCTTATTATTACACCAGCAAGGGTTTTGCAAGAAGCCAACAATCAATATCAGTTCAGGATCCAGCTAAAAATTATACAGCCCATATCAGATCAGATTTGAATAAATTATAAATATATTAAGGGTAGATCAGTCCAAAATTTATGAGTTATTAGATAACCCACTTTAGGAATACAATAAACTTCATTTTCCTGCATAGTACAGCTATAACAGTGATAATAGCTGACAATAACAGCTAGTAATAAGGTTTTTCTGAGTAAAAACAAGGGCTACTGTTCACCAGAATTACATTGATAAACTGAAAACCTTTTACTGGATGCTGCTTCTTCAGAATAATGGAGTGGACTGGGTGGTCTGTTCCCGTAGAATAATGATAGAAGAGGAAAGGGAAAACCCCTCAAAATCCTAGAAGATACGAGTTTTTTTAAAATTTGCGGAAAGCATTTGGAATTAAACTGAGAGCCTAACTCAACCAAAATAAATACGAGCTCTATAGGGGAAATGATGGACACGGGTTTAATCCAGCTAGGAACTTCCAACTGTTCAATGCAATTGATCCCAAACGACTTGTTCTAGACCACTAGTTGTAGAATGGCAGTAAAGAGGCATTTAAAGCCCTAAATTCAAAAGGGAAGCAGGATATTTTTGCAGGAAAACAATTTGAAATCCTTTTACATAGGCCAAATATAGAAGAAAATCTCTATCTTACCACCACATATGCTTTCCATGACCATTGAATGAAAATTTATAATGTGACGCTGAATATGCATCAGATAATTGAAAAAGGAGCAGATTTCTCATTCATAACTGAACAAAAAGTTGCACATGGTCCTTAATGCACAAAAAATTCCTTTCTTGTAGTTTACCCAAGAAAACAGAAAAGTGGAAAAACAAATGAAAGTAGGCAAAAACTGCTGGCAACTTGTGCCTAGCCTCAGCAAGTTCTGCAGCATGCCAATATTCAGAGGATGCCATGGTCAATCCTAAAGATTGAAAATTGTGCCAAACTTAAGTAACCACGGAAGAAAACAGACATAGCTATAGTATGCCGCATTAACAAATTTTCTCCATATCAAACTCTATGAATCAAGATAAGTTTCCAAAAACAAGGAATTTCTGTTTTGTTCAAAGGTAATTAACTCTAGTAAAAGGTCTGTGAGAAACTGAGACGTCAAGAATTGGATCAAAATCTGGCCTCTCTAATAGTGATAACATCCATCTCCTTTTGTCTCAGGAGCATCTCCATAGATTGATTACTTTGTCTACCAGCATTTCTGAAACAAAACAGATTCTTTAGCAGGAAAGAAGAAGACAACATTTTGAAAAAGTCAAGTAATTATTTTGTGCAGAATAAGTACCTGTGTCAAGTTGCAAATCCCTTTTTAGCTGGGTGGAGGTGTGACAGCATTGTCTTGTTTGACAATTTCAAGAATGCCACTTGCCCACCAGGAACCCTCGCAGCGAAGACACATCCACAGGCCGAAAACATTAGAAACTCATGAATTTGCTCCCTTCTTTTTGATTCATCGCAACAACAATTTGTAAATGGAAAAACAAAAAACCATTGGGAAAAATATGGGCTGCCAATCAGAAAATTGAAAAAATCAGCCAAAATTCCATTTTAATAATGAAATCACTGCAGACCATAGGATAAACAGTTTTCTCCTCTCTTGGCACCATTTCTGAGAAATGCACTATTTGTTAATAGTGGAGTGAAAACATAAGTCTCCACCTTATAGGCCTTTGTGCTACTTCAACACAATGGGCTACAGTATATGCAGCCACTCCGTAATTAGAGAACATTTGTAGGGAAACATATTGCTTAGAGTTTCTAGATGACCCACATAGTTTTTTTTTATTCAACATTTCAATTGAACTGCTTCATTCCTAAATAGGAACATGCACACAAAAGGATGGGCTTGAAATGTTCTGAGTAAATACAATTATGTAGGTCACCTAGAAACGCTAAGGGTAGCTAAACTGACTCTTGATTGCTGTGGAAAATTAGTTTGCAAATTATGCAGCCAAAGTTCCTATGCTATTGCTAGAAGGCCAACATATATGCATATTTTCAGAGAATAGACCATTAGCCAATCATACCAAGCCACATTAAAAACTATGCAATCAGCAGATCATATAAATCCCAATAATAAGAAATGAGATGATTTGAGATCCAGCACTATATTATGGCCATCTTGTGTTCAAGTAATTGAGTATATAGCTGTATTGACTATGAAACCACAGCAAATACCTTGAAAGTTTAAAGCTTCGATTCTAAATGAGTACCTAGGAGAGAAGATGGGAGCAAAATGAGCTGAAGCAATTGACTTCTACAAAACAAGCAAATGGCCACACAATTCAACCATTTTTCACTGCAAACACACACATAGGAATAGATGGAACTCAAAAATTCATATGCCAAAAACAATGGAAAAGAGGAGATGTTGGTTATGATTACATTTGGATGCTATTTAAAGCTTTCTAGGTTATAATTTTCTTTTTTCTAGATTAAGTTAATTTTTTATTTCATAAATATTCTTTTTGAAGTAAGCCATGCCTAACTACTTGAATGGATGTTCTATAGAATGTGTTGATAAATATGTGGTATTTTATTAAATCTATAGGGATACACCATACCCAACAAGTTGGATGCCATAGTTTATCTAATTTTCAACTAATACCTCTACCCTCGGCTTGAGAAAGACCTAGGATTGGGCTATGAGATGGATGTTGTGCGCCATGAGATCTGTGAGCTGCTCCATGATGAGATTGAAGCTTTTCTCACTCAACTGAAGAGTATCTTGCAAATGTTAATTCTGGTGTTGGAGTAACCGTAGAACAAAGTTGGGAAGTTCATTTCCTCTGCGTATGTGTCTTGGAAAATGCCAAGAGGTTTAAACCCTTCTGATGGTGTAATTTCAATGATGGTTGTGTCAAGGTCTTTGATTGAATGTGCATCATTGAACCAATGTATAACTGATTCACTTACGGGTTCTTGATCATCTTCAGACATGTCATTGTCCATAATTGGTTCTGTTCCAGTATCTGTACGCAATTTTGCTGTTCACTTTGCCGATTGCTCTTCCCAGTAATTGGAACGACTTCTCAACCGTAGGAAGATAGTGACAGTTATGCAGAACCTGTTTCAACGGATAGTCGCCATGTAAGTCAGCATGCAGAACACGTGCTTGCACATTATCAGCAATGGTAGAAATTTATAAACCTGTTTGATATTTTCCTCGCCTTCTTTTTTATTGGGCAGTCTTTTCAAAATATTTTGAAGGGAAATGAAAACCCCAGGAAAATGCTCACTGTCCAATCACAGGTCAGAAAAAACACAAACTTTTAATCAGTCAAAAAGTTGGAAAAACAAAACTTTGGTGTATAAGCCATTATTTCCATGCTGCACGCTTACCAAGGCACAACTAATTCACTTTGTCTTGCGATGAAAACATTAGTCTCCGCCTATATAGGCAGGGACTAATATTGTCATAAAATTGAATCTTGAAATAATGTTTCAATATTCGATGAAAAGAAGATCGAAGGAAGACTAAGGGGATATGCCATGTCAATAGACAATTAAATTGTAAGATGATTTATTTGAAAAGGTTGAGAGAGGAAAGGATAAGTCCACGCAAGGAGGTGCACAGTCAGTTTAGAGAGAATGTGAGGAGGCGAGGCGACATAAGGAAAAGATAGAAAATTCATAACATGGGAATGTGAGGGGGCGGCGCCATGTGAAGGAGGGCTCACAGATTAATAGCTAATTTAAAAATTAACTGAGGCAGGCAGAGAACAGGGGGAGTAGAGAGAGGCCGATAATTAAAAAGAAAATCGGTGATGAGAAGTGAAAGGAAGGGGTTGTGCGCAGGGGACGAGAGGAGAGTCCGCGCCCTTGAGTGACAGCTCTTTTTCGTTAAGAGAAATCAAAAATCTGTTTGCGGCCCATGTGAGGAGATTAGAGGCACACACTGGATATATAGAAGGAAGTAATGGAAACGGGAGGGAAAACCCACGCTGGCTGAGGAGTAGTGAGAAGGTCTATAGAAAATAGATACAAGAAAGTTGATGGTGAATGCAGTTTAGACCACCTGGAGACGCTTGGACTTGAGAAAAGGACTGGCATATCAAATTGGGAAAAACAATATAACAGATCGAGCCAGGTAGTGTGGTAAATTGGAATTTAATGAAATGCTGAATAGTGAGAGATGACCTCAAGTGAATAGAGGTTGAGACAATAGGAGAGGGTTGGTATCAAACAAGAGTGAAAGGAGTCCGTGGATGCATGAATTGGAGAACGCCTGTGCGAGGGACAAGATAATGGAAGTCGCTGTTCTAGAACCAAGGAAGAAGCTGGTTAGCTGAAGTGTGAGGCCATGATTAGTCAAATGTAATTGAATTTTGTAATTGATTCAATAAAATTTGAATTTGTCTGCATCATTGTATTAACGAATGTTGTGTAAAGGTAGAATTTTGCCTTTGAGATTTGTAGTCTGAGTGTTTTGGTTGAAAGAGGGAAGGACCCTCTGCTTCAGATGGCAAGGATAAGAACAATACATTGATAACTAATTGAATTTAATATAGAAAATTAATATTGAATATTATACTATGCACTATAAAATCTAATTTTTTTATATAAATTATATATCAATTTGATAAATATTCTTACTATTGATTAATAATTTAATACTATGCATATTGATGGGTAACGAGGGGAGAGGGGCCCATAATGGAGCAGGGTCCAATACTGGGGATAGAAGTGGTCCTCAATGGGTCTTATAGTGGAGCACCTTAATATCCAATTGTAAAACATTTTTTATCCATTAAGTACACAAACTGACAAATCATGTGATGCCACATCAACGCACCAATAAAACATGACTTAGTGCACCACTATCGGTCTCACTTTTTTTTTGGGCCTTTTTGGATGCCTCAACAAAAAGCATGCTGATGTGGCATCATATTTGATGATGTGGCCCTAAAACAAAATATAGAAGCACGTAAGTTGCCAAATAAACTGTTGTACAAAATTGGGAGTGATTTGAAATTTCCACATAGGATTTTGAGAAATGCAAAGTTAGGGTGCTCCACTATAGGCCCCTCTCCCCTATTCAATGCTATTTAATTATCAATTTATAACTTAAGTACAACTATTGAAGACTATTATATACTATGCAAATTATTATCAAAACTATTGATTGACATGGACTATACTTTACAATTAAATATCCAACAATTGATTAAATAAAGATGAAACTATTGATTAACAAATTCTAGACCTTGAAAATAAATATCAAACTATTGATAACAATATAAAAAAAATGATAAGTAAAATTCTATCAAATGATAACTTGTTAACTAGGTAAAAATGATAATAACTTAACAAAAATGATAACGCAAATTATATTTGTTGCAAGTGGTTGTGGGGATATCATGGCGTTCACACGAGGGAACTAATGTCATCGTAATGGTCATAGGTTGTTAAGGGTTTGAGATCTCTTAACCCATGTACTCTCACCTTGTCTTCTTTTTCCCTCTCTATTGGTAATCTGTATTTACTCTGTGTGTGATCTATATCCATTTATTGCTTTAATTTTGCATTTTAACCCTAGTCATAACATTTTATTCCTTATGATGTCCTTCAAGAGGGCGAAAGGTACTAAGGCTTAATGGAATTTTATGTACTGGGTAGTGGTGACCTACCCAATGAGGCCATAATGGTCTTAAATGAATCAATCTCAACAACTAACAATACTAAAGGGGATAAGCATTCATTCAAAGACATTATGGTGCATTTCGAATGCTTCCCAAGTACCCTCTCTCGTGCTCAAAGAAATTGTTCCTCGCCCCTAATCTAGACATGAAAGAGGCCATAGGCCCATAGATAAAGAAGAAAGCAAGCTAATTAAGGTTGCTATCTTTTTTGTAGTCCTAGATTGTTAACAAAATTATGGCAAGAAAATTCTTAGATGAATGGTTAAACAATGTCTAGTGTAAAAAATTTGGCATTCAACTAACATTTTGTAGAATGTTGCAAAGAGGATTATTTATTGTGTTCTTTAAAGATCATGCTATGCAAAATAAAATACTTTAGAAACAATACTAGAATGTAGGAAGCTTTGTATTCAGAGTAGCACAAATTGGTCCCCAAATACCCTAAATGATGAAATACTAGCTCTTTCTTACCCAAGATGGGTGATGGTTAAGGATGTTCCCCCTTAGATGTGGGTGTTTTTACCCCAATTAATTGCCCCATTGGGCAATGAAATGATATTAGAGGAAACTAACTCAACCCTAATGAGCATGGGCTAGGTTACTAGTTTCTCTAAATATGGGTGTTGATATTATGAAATAAATTATATTTGAATCAAATGAGAAATTGACCTCTATTAAAATAGAACTCCCAGATGGGTTAAATACCTATTTCCTACATAAAAAAGAAGGGAATGCTAGGAGAAATTTCCCCATCCTAAAAGGAAAATGACCTTACAAAAGAATAGTCAAAAACCATCAAACCCTAATAGAAATGGGAGAGAATTGGCATGTAAAGCAGTGCGACTGAACAAGATACAAAGGTTGACCTGCTCTTTGTAATCGAAAACCCTAACTCTAGTAAAATCAAAATTGATATTAATAAAACTATACATGATTCAATGGCTGCTATTGTAGACCTTGAACAAACTTAGATAGTTGATCAAGTAGGGGAACTTGATTTTTCAGTTCAAAAGTTATAATTTGTAAAATTCAACTCTATAATTCTTAACTTTGCTTTAAAACCCTGCCATGGTGACAGACCAAGGAGTTAACCACCACTTGGGACATAGGAAAAATGGCTAGGAGCTGGTGTTAGAAAAAATTAATTAAAGGAAATTATGGAAAGCAAGGAAAAAAGTGACACTCTTCAAGCAGGTGGGCATGATGAAAGCGTGTTGCAAAAGGAAAACCATGAACTAAACTTCATCCTCAACTCAATTTTTTTGTTGTGAAACTAACGAGGTAAGCAAAGTTCAGGTGGGTTCTTATCCATAACCAAAAGAAGCATCTTCAAATAGGATAAAAGAGTATTCCTTAGTAGACAAGAAAGAAGTGCTATTAGGGTTAAAAGAGAAGATAAACATGAATGTTGTCCAAGAGCCCCAAAAGGAAGATAGTCAGAGATCGATGGAATATGGTGCTAATAGAGACCTCAATAAGTTAGAGTTAGATAATATGAAGTTTAAACCTAGTTTTTCCTTGCCTAATACTAGTATTGAGTAGAAGGATGCTCATGATCTAGGAGTATTATTGGAGAGAGGGGAAGTAAACAATTTGTTGGGTAAGATTAACAATGTTAATGACATAGATTTACCCCAAGAAAAAGGATTTCCAATGCATCCCCTTTGATAGTCTATCAAAATAGATTCTAAGGATAATGAATAATAACTTTCTTCTCCATGATCAAAAGAATGATCAGAAAGGAATTAATAAATCTTCTAAAAATTTAGATAAATCAAATAATTTTTTGAGGAAAAAGAGGCAATATAGAAAGCAAGAAAGAGAACCCTACCATAAAAGGTGCAATAAAAAAGAAGAAGATAGTTTACCTAAATGCTTCAATATCTTTAGGAATATCTCAGATGAACCTCAGACCATGGAGGATGATGCTCTTTAATTGCATACTTAAGCTGGAATGTTAGGGGACCAAAATCCCCAGATAAAAAATATATATTAAGAAGATATTTAAAAATTGAGAAAAAAAGATGTTTTCCTCCTTTAAGAGATTAAATCTACTAAATTCACACTTGAAAAAAATCTCAAATTCCTATAGAAATATGTCCCAATTCTATACCTACCACAATAGGGGTAAAGGATGTGTGTCTATTCTTCTAGCCAATCAGTGGGCTAAATATGTAATTGAGAACATTTGGAGTTTCTCCTTGCAATGGCATGGGTTATCATAGAAAAGGATAGTTGTAAGTTTGGAATATGCTCTATTTATGCATCCAATGATTATAGGGAATGAATTCACCTGTGGAAATGGATGTGTGAGCTTCCTGATATACCCTAGTTTATAGGGGAGATTTCAACATGATAGAAAATAGTCAAGACAAAGTTGGTGGACTAGAGATAGAATGGAAAGGTAATGAGAAATATTTTTAGGAAAGTGAAATCAAAGTTAAAATTATATGACCCCCTATAAGGGGGCAAAAAGGATGCCAAGTCAATTTGGTCTACCTGGTGTAATGCACAAAAAAGAAACAAAAGGATATAGTGTTGACTAGATATATTTTATGTAAATAGAGAATTATTCTTCTTTGACCAAATAGAGGAAGAAACTAAAATAAGAGTTTATCCTTGTACGTTATTAGATCATCACCCTATTAGATCCAAAATTTGAATAGAAAACCAAGGTGTCAAGGAGACCAGAAGGGGAAATAAATTCTTGTTAAGCTCAAACACATTAAAGGATGAAGAATGCAATAATGCAATTTTCACCTTGAGAGAAATCAACAAATGATTGCTAAAAATGACTCATAAATTTAAAAATTGAATAAAAATGTTAAAACTTGGTCTACTCTCTTCCAAACTATAGGGGAAAAAAGAGCAGTGGATTACAAAAAATAAAAAAACTCCCTTTAGGAAAAGCTAATCAATATGGAAAACAACCTATAAGACAACCTTGAGAAGGTGGACCTAAATGAGAAGCTGATAGACTAGAAAAAAATGATCTTACAATACAAAAATTTAGACCTTGAATAAGTCCCTAGGTGTAGATGATCTACCTATTGAATTTTATAAGAAAAATTTAAGCTAGATTTCTGAAGATTTGCTACTTGTATACAATGAAGCTATATCTAAAGGTTCCCTTGGTGAAGAACTAAATAAAGGTACATAATTAAATTAATTCCCAAATATGGGAACAAAGCATTAATAAAAGAGTGGAGACCAATAATGATCCTAAATGTGTCTTACAAGATCCTAGCAAAGATTTTATCCTTGAGGTTGAGAGACATTCTCCTTTCAACTATTCATAACACATAAACTAACTTCATTAAATGAAGATATATAATAATAAGAAACTTCCTATGGTCTGATGGAAAAGGCACACAAAAGCATGTTGTCAATTGGGATTCATGTTGCAAGAACAAAGAATTGGGTGGATTGGGGTTAAAAGATATAAAAAACAAGGAATTGTACTTGTAGTTAAATGAATTATCACTGCATTGGAATGTGAAGAACCATAATTTTTTAATTAGAAATAACATCCAACAAGCGGTCCCATTTAAAAGGCAAGAAAATGGAGAAATACTCCATTTAGTGATATCTTAATATGCATGTTCCTTTTCCTCCCAAATGGTTCAAATGTTTTCAAAATCCATCTAGAAGGAATGGGAACAAGGAGCTTGGTAAAGAGAAATAAAAACACGATATGTCTTAATAGATCAATATAGTGGAATTTAATACATAAAAATAAACCTCTAGCCTTACTATAAGGATGCTTAGCCAAAGCATGGGCTAAGAAATGTATCATAGCTTTCAAAGATATTATTTGTGAAGGATCTCTCAAATCTTGGGTGAATCTAAGTAATAAGTATGATCTCCCCCATACCCAATGGAGAACATACTCATTATTGAGAGAGTCCTATAAAGGATTACTATTTGTTGACAAAACATAGAGTGTTGTACTAATATTTGTTATAGTACAAAACTGACCAACTTCAAATGGACTTGGATGGTAAAAAATTATTTAAGATGAACTCTAAATTTTTTAACAATCTGCTATGTGTCTCAGATACTATTGTTGATTACATGCTAACATGTGCTAGAATATAAATCTTAAGAAAATAAGATGGAATAAAGTGTTTAAATAGAATTGGAATGGGGTCTTGGACCCCAAAAAGAATAATTTAGATGGTTGTTACTCTTAAAAAACTACCTTGGTCTTCTTATAATGTAAAAACAAACATGTGTGGGTTATGTAGAAAGACTGAAAATATTGATCATATATTTTTGAATTTTCCTTGCTAGAGAGATTTTGCTAATGTTCTATGCTAATTTATGTGAATGGGATAACCTAGACGGGTGATCCCACAATACTGGTTTATAAATTTTGGCCAAACTAGACATTAAACTGATTTTCTTAACTAAATCTTCACTTTTGGGCACCTATAGCGGCTAAACTATGAGGAATTTGAAGATGATGCAAACTAGTGATTTGTGACATTTTTATGTAGATTCTAAATATATTTTTTTCAAAATTTTTGGAATTAGATTGCACTTATTTTTCCATCTCCTTCAAAAACTAGTTTTTAACACTAAACACCATTTTTAAAGAGTGAGGTTATTGGCTAACACATAACTTTTCTTATATGAAGGATAAAATTCTATTTTTTTCGAATTTAGATTCTTAACTACGATTTCTAGTGCATGGAGTTAGTTTCATAGCATTTAATTGAATATTTTTTTTGTAATTAAGTTTCAAAGTCAAACTAGTTACAATTTAGACATGATTAATTGGCTAAAGCATAATTTTTTTTGTATGTATCAAAATTCAATTTATTTTTTTGTTGGATCAGGGACATCAATATCTAGTGCACTAATATTTTTTTTTTGATAATTTGCTATTTTTTCACATGTGCAGAACAAAGAGCTTGATTTTTGGTGAAAAACCTATGATAAACAAAAATAAAAAAATACATAATAAAACCAAAACATATTAAAATTATATTCGATGGATAGCATGTTTCGAGGATGACCATCATCTAGTTGGGTCTATGAAGTCTCCTCCATTTTCATCCTCAAACCAAGCTTCGAAGGGAAAATTTTTTGCAAAAACTTGGTGCAAGAGGGGGAGAAGAGGGAAAAATTGAGGTTCGCTCGAACCCCCCTTCGAGTGAACCCCTCTTGACCTTTTGAATGAAGAGGGGTTTTCTCAAAGGGGGGTTCAAGCGAACCCCCCTGTTTTCAAAATTTTCTTTTGTTTCCATTCTGGAAAACGTGGTAAATGTGTGTCCCATCATTGAATAGGGTTTGCTTGAAGGGTGGTTCGAGTGAACCCAAAGTTCACTCGGACCCTAAGTTCGTTCGAACTCCCCAAAACCCAAAATTTTCTTCATGGGGGCTTTTTTTGCAATTTTGCTTCCTCAATGGAATTGTAAACCAATTTTGTGGGATCACCCAGAAAAAATTAAAAAGAATAAAATTATTGCTGATAAAATTGAAAGAATGGATAATGTTAGTCTATTTTGGCTTATTAAAGATCTACTGAAGTTCTTTGGATGATATGGAAAGCTAGGAATGAGGAAGAATTTTAAGGCAAGGTGGGAGTACTTACTGAGTCAAATAGAAGACTCAATTTTCACAATATTTTTGTGTAGGTTACAATGACATTAGAGGTCTCCAAAGCCAAGTTTAAGAAGATGGCCAAGGGAAAAAAGTGGAGATAAACAAAGATGAAGTCAAGTATGTAAGACACCAGCCCTTCAACATAAAAGGTAACATAACCTTTAGAAATGGATACATGGAATTTCAAAATTATAACAATAAATACAAGATGAAAAAATTGAAGAAGGATTGGGGAATGAGGGGACCTAGATTACATGTGAATCAAGATGAAGAAGAAATAGTTGAAGCAGTCAGATCTAACTCAGAAATGTCCAAAATATACCCCCTCTGGGATGCTATGATATTAACAGATGAAAAAAATGATAAGATGATTTCTCATGAAAATAGACATTATAAATAGATAAAATGATAACAACTAAATTAAATTCATTAATAAGATTATTTCTTTTGGTAATCAACTTAGTAAAATGATAACCATGACTATCAAGTGATATTAGCTAAGAAAAATGATAACCACTTATGAGAGACAATCTAACTATTTTTTTGGAATGATATCAAATTTGACAAAGGGTAAAAGCACAAAGTTGTGTCACACTTTCAACCAGCTAAATAGTTTCAAGTGAAACATTTTCAGTCGGAAATGTTTTGGCTGAAACCATGTGGTCTATACATGGCACACAAAGTTTTGACTGAATGTGTTTCACCCGAATCCCAAAAATTAAAAATTTTCCCTTTGCTACTTTGAAATTGGCTTATTTTATATGCATGGTCTCGGTACAAAGGGTTTTGATCGAAACCATTTCTACTACAATCCTTTCTACTGAAACTATCATTGTTGCATCCTAGTTGGTAGCCAACTCAACTTTTTTTAGAATTTTCTGAAACTTTCAACTTCAACTAAGTATTTTTTTTAGTCAAAATGATGTTTTTTGAAAAAAGAAAAATACCCTTTTGTAGATCTTGGAGTGATGAATCCAAATATATAATTTTTTAAATATTTTGATTAGTCTAAATATATTTTATTTTTAAAATAATGCAAGTATGTTGTTAAAGTTAAAAAAGAGGCTAATTATAATTTTTTTTTAAAATAGTAAAATATATTTAAAAATATTGAAAAATATATGATTCACTATAGGAGAGAGTCCTCTTCAGAAGGGTAATTTTTTTTTTTGAAAATGATTAAAAAAATAGACAATAGTTGACGTCCAATGAAAACTATCAAATTCTGAAAAGTTTGACTTTAAAATGTTATTACGAGAAAAATATACATCAAAATTTCTTTTTTTTCCATGCACTAGATATTGAAGTCACCTATTTAGACAAGAAAATTAGGGGAAAATGAAGCATTTTTCTATTTGTTTCTTGACGTCAAGTGAACGCCACTCTTTCCTAAAATTTTCAGCATTCCAAAATTTGCTCTTCAATTGATAAAAAAATAATCAAAACAATTTTTAAAAAATATGAAAAATTATAGGATTAAACTTCATCAATATTTAAAGCAACAATGCCGAGAGTGGGAGGGAGTGCTGTAGGTGGGAGCACTGGAGATTTCAATTCCAGCAATGGAGGTGATGACGGTGCAAAGGATGATGATAATGCTTCTAGTCTACGCAATGGTCTCCTTGCTTTTTTGGGCTAAAGATTGGTTGTTGCGGGCTGGAGGGCTTCTCCCTGTTTTGAGAAGTGTTTCCTTCTTTCTTGTCTTGTGGATCTTGTTGCCCTGGAGGGCTTTATGTGTTCCTTTCCTTCTATGGATCCTTTTGTTCTCCTTGTGTTTGGGATGTACAGATATTTTTCCTTACTGTCCTCCTTTTCTATGCTGCGTAGGTGTCTCCATTTGCATGGCCTTCTTGTTGCTTCCTGTACTAGTCTGTTTTCTTCTTGTAGCTTCTTTGGCTCTTCCTGGTTCATGGGAGTTTCCTTTTCTGGCTTGGTGGGTCTTTGTTTTCTTTTGGGTCCTAGTGGTTGGTTTTCCTTTAGACTAGCCTATTTTTGGCTCTAACCAGTGTGTTAGGGTGGCTTGGGTGCTTTCTTTTTGTTCTCTAGCTTCTTGCTGCTTGTGTCCCTCTTTCTTCTTTGTGCTCCCTTGACTTGTGGAAGCTCTGGGTCCTTGTTGGAGTTTGTTGCTGCCCTTTTTGGCTGTTGGTCCCTTTTTGTTGTGGGCTCTGGGTCCTTTCCTTTGCTATCCTCTTGGGGTTGCTCTATTCTTGGACCTTAAGCTCTATTTTTGGGGTTGTTGGTTGAGCTATGGGAGGAACTATCCTTTTAGGAACTAGGTTGTGTTTTATTTTGTAGCTTGTTGTGCTTGGCTCTCTGTTGTCTCCTTTTTCCTTGTGGATTAAAGGTGTGTGGGTTGGGTTGAGCTTATTGTTTTTACTGCTAACCCTATTTTTGAAGCTATATGAGGGTTCCCTATTGACTAGTGAACCGATGATTGGTGTGGTTTTTGATGACCAGGATATCATTCTTATGCTTGCTTCTTCTTTTGAGGTGAAGACTTTTTTTGTGTAGTTCCTAGCTATGCCTCTAGAGGGTGTGTTTCCTCTTCAGTCCAAATTTATTGCTCTCTCTCTAGATCTACAACTAATGTTTTCTTTAGAGGTGGAGACTACTCCCATTGAGGCAGAGCCCTCTTCTATTGAGGTGAAGGTGGTTGTTGTAGTTTTGGTTGGGAGTTCTTTTCTCTTCTACTTGTGCTTGTGTGGGTCGAAGATTGAAGGTTTTGGAGGTTGGGAATCTCATACCTTTCTCTCTTATAGAGGGGATCTCCCTCCTATTGAGGTGGAGGTGGGGTTGGTAGTGGTTAGGTGTCGCTACAAGAAATTTTTTGGGCTTCAGTGTTTTCCTATGCTCTCTAACTCCCCTATTGAGGTGGGGATAGGGGAGCTGTTTGTTTCGTTATGGAGTGGATGTTGCAGGTTGTGTTTGGTGCTTGGTGAATTCAGGTAGTTTCTCTAAAAGATGTTTTGGGGTTAAGGCCCTTGTGTTCCTAGCTGTAAAGGGTTTTCAATCCCTTCAAAGCTTATTTTTTGTAGTTTGGTTTGTCTTGTATTTCTTTTGGTAGACTGTTGATGTTGGGCTACTGATTGTCTATGTTCCTTTCTTACTACAACTTTCATTTGTTTGTATAGGGTTTCAGGTCCCCTCAAAACTTGTTTGTAAGTGGTTTGTGGTCCCACAAAACTTGTTTATAGCTAATCAAAAACTTCATCAATATTTCTACCTTTCATTAGTTTACATCATTTTGAAATTCAAAACATAAAGACCACTTTTATGTGGTCGAAGTTCAAATTTTTTTTTGCTGTTGGTCAATTCCTTTATAAAGTACGACATAGGTTTGTGATTTTACCTTAGAAATATAAATGATGAATTAAATAAGAATTGTATCCAATATTTTTAAAAATAATATTTAATTAAAATAACAATAATTTATGAAATCAACTTAAACAAAAGATAACTAAGATTTGACACAATGTGACAATGGAATCGATAACAACTTATTAGTGTTATAACTTAAGGTATTCCCAATAGTTATAAATTTATAAAATGATATCCTAGATTTTAACAATGACTTAATAAAGATGATAATTAAGCTAAAGTACAATCTATGATAATAATTTTAAGAGCTAATAAAATTCAATACCAAATCCTAATTTATTGCATGTCAATAGATATTCTTGATCCTTCGACTAATAATGAAATAACATGGATACAATCACCCATCATTAAAATGGTAAAAATATCCAAGTAAAACATTTATAATATCGAAACAATGCACACAATTGGTTGATATCTTTTTTCAAGGAAGTTTTAAGAATATGCATATACATCATGGAACAATAATCAAATCAACAATACTAAAACAAAGGAATTCACACATGCAAGACATATCATATCTAGACATGTGGATCTAAATTATGCAAAGAATTCATTTTGATGAAATATATCAAATAAACCTCATAATATAAACACTCATAAAATCATACAATAACAAAATATACACAAGAAAGATTATTTAACACCCAATTCATAACACAGATAAAATCTCATTATAATAAATAGTTATTGATCTAATAAAATGAATCTATATCAAACATCTCACAATTTTTTTATAAAAATAAGTAACCTAAAATAATCATATGTAGTAAAATGATAAAGTTCAAGAAGATATTCAATGACACTTTTGACAAATAATTTGAGAACTTTGGTGAAGAAGTAATGAGCTGGATTGTAGAGGCTACGAACTCATTCAAATGGCAACCTCCCCTCCCAAGCTTCTTTAAACTAAAATTTGATGGGGATTCAAGGGGGAATCCAGGTTTTTTGGGAGAAGATGTTTGTATTTGTGATTGCTATGGATCATTAGTGGCTGCTAGATCAATCAGTCTCCTCTATGGAATAAACAATGTTGCAAAAGCAATAGAAGTCCTACATGGCCTGAAGCTTGTTAAATAGTTAGGTATATCCAAAATTCATGTGGAAGGTGATTCTCTATTAATTATAAAATCATGCAAAGAGAGAAGTATTCACAATTGGCACTTAAAGTACATTTTGTAGAATGCACGGGGATTTTTAGATGAGTTCCAAATTTATCATATTTCACATACCTATAGTGAAGGAAATAAAATGGCATATTATCTTGTGAATATGGCATAGTTCCAAATTTATCATATTTCATATATGGTCTACAGTTGGCCTAAGAGTTAGATATCAAAACTTTGTAGAGTGAAGTTGTATCATTAGTATTCATAAGTGCTTGCAAGGACAAGAAATGAAGATAACAGATTGGGAAAACATAGGGTGAGCTCATAATTAGATTGAAATGGTGGGTGATCCCACAATACTAGTTTACAATTTTTGGCCAAACTGGACACTAAACTAATTTTTTCTAACTAAATCTTCACTTTCGAGCATTTATAGCGGCTAAACCATGAGGAATTTGAAGATGATGCTAACTAGTGATTTGTGACATCATTTTTTTTGTAGGTTATAAATATTTTTTTTTCAAAATTTTTGGAATCAGATTGCACTTCTTTTTCCATCTCCTTTGAAAACTAGTCTTTTTCAGTAAACACCATTTTTAAGGAGTGATGCTCACCGTATACAACATAACTTTTTTTCCATGAAGGATTAAAGTTTAATATTTTTTGAATTTAGATTTATAACTACAATATCTAGCACTTTCATTTGGTTTGATAGTGTTTTATTGAATATTTTTTCCTTAATCAAGTTTTGAAGTCAAACCAATTACAATTCAGACATAGGCAGACTATATACAACATAACTTTTTTTTGTATGTATCGAAATTCTTTTTTTTTTGTTGGATCAAGGACTTCAATATCTAGTGCACTGATATTTTTCAAATTTTTTTATAATCTACTATTTTTCCACATGTGCAAAACATAGAGCTTGATTTTTGGTGAAAAACCTACATTCACAAGAAATAAAAAATAAATATAATAATAAAATTAAATTTATTTAAAATTATACTTTTTGGGAAGCTTATATAAGGACTACATACTTACAAAAAATAAATTTTAAATGAATTCATTTGATCCCCCAAAAAGTAAATCAAAAGTGGTTTTTTATTAGCATTTTGATAGGTGTAAAGGAGACTCTATTATAGGTATGGTTTAAAACTAGCGGGGTTATATCCAAGAGGGTTTGATATAAGGTGGTTCGATCAAACCCTCTTCAATTGGAATCCTTTAAATGGAACTTTTCAAGACTTAAATCATTATATTTTCTAAAAATATGTTATTTCAGCAAAAAATAGGATCTCCCAGAAATTGTAAGCCATTATTGTGGGACCACCTTGGTATATGACATGAAAGAAGACAATCTCCCTAATTATTTGAGGGAAAATATTTTGCAAAAAGCCTCCTAAATTATTGGCATTTTGGCTATTTGCATGTTGAGTTGGGAGGGGTGACAATTCATACTTTGAAGCTTACAACATACTCCAAAGGGATTGGCAATCCTCATACGTGTATGATGCTAGGCTTGCAAACCAGTGTGACAAGACTTCCCTCAAGAAAATGTTAGCATAGTGTCATCATGTTTTATCTAATGTTTGTTGTTTTTGCAGGTACATGAAGTGCATCATGAATCGAAATGAGATAATATCAATTTTGATCTTTATAATCTTAAAGATGTTGTTTCAGATGAGTTATGTGGGATGGAGTTTTATGAAAATTTATTGGCATGAAGGGATGTGAAAACCATAATCAATTTCTTAACACCCTCTGCATGATCATTTGATGTATTCGCTAGCCAATCATTTTAAGTGTTCTTCTATAAGAATTTTGTTGCTTATTTCTAGAGCATTTAACTTTGTTCAAAAAATGGGAAGCCATGGAGAATCCTTCTTGCACTAGGGAAGTCATGGCGTTTTCTTCTTGCAGTAGGGAACTGGTGGAAAGATGTGGTGAGGATGCCTAGTAAATAAGGAGTAGAGCACAAAGGTGGAAAAATGACATATAAGCCCTAGACTTTTTGGGTAAACATGAAAGGGCAAGTCTGGGAGAGTTCGTTTGAGGGTTATCTCTCACATGATTACCTAGACATAATATTCAACCTGGATTGCCCGCAAGTGGAAGATTGTGTCTGCATGGTGATGGGAATTATAGTTACTAGTCTAAAGGAGAGAAGGGTATTGTTTCCATCCTAGGTTATTTTTGTTTTTCTTTCAAACTTGATGGATATGTTTCATTCTATGAGGGATTTAGAAGAGATTGTAGAAAAGTTTGTAAAGGATCAATTTTTGGGTGACAATGCACTCTTAAGGGATGCTCAATATTATGGAATATTTAAAGGTAAAGGGTTCATTAGGAGTCTCTTTCCTAGGAAATATCTCAGACAATGCCAGGGTTTTGAGGAAATTTATGATGCTTTCAAATTAGCTCTTGAACATAAGTGTGATAAAATCTTACTAGGCCTGAAAATGCAAAAGAATTATAGGAGCCTTTGCACTAATATGGACATTGATATAAAGGAAAAGTATTATGCTATATCTTTTCTTCGGGCTCATACATGCCATCCTCCACTCAATGGGTGTCAATTGGAACTTGTTTAATTGGTGGCTCCTATGTTGAATGTCCCTATTGTGCACATTAAAATGGAAACTTTTGAAGGTCAAGGGGAGAACTCGGTGGAGTTTGTGAGCATGGAGGAATGATCTAATCTAGGAATTGTTTAATTTTTCTCATCTATTAAGGTTTTGGTATATATATGATATGTCATGTTCAGTCCACTATGTTTTTAGGGTTAGTCAAGTTTGTTAGGGCCATTTGAAAATGTAATCAACTGATATAGTCTTGATAAGTTAGTCACGTGTTATAAGGTAGTCCTGTAATTTTGTTGCTAAAAGTTCATATCTACTACTGGTGGATGCCTAAAATGTCATGTTTATCAGAAAGGTAGAGAGTTGTTCTTAGGGTTGATAAGACAAAGCCAAGTATTGAGATGGCAGATTGAATTTTTTAATCCTTTTATAAATATAATATAATATATATAGGCATCTTATGCCTTTTGCTTAAAAAAAACAAGTATGAGGAATGTAGAATATGCAAAAATATCAGCCACTTACAAGGCTTACATATATAGATTAAAATTCATGTAGGATCAAGACAGAGATGAGATGAACAAATCTCTAATTATATTTGGAGATTATGTAATGCCCTCTGTATTTCACCCTGTTGGTGTTGGTCGGGTGGTCCATCAGTATTGTTGCAACTTCGATTGTGGTCCGGTATTTAGCTCATTTGATTTAAACCTGGTTTTTGGTTTTTTGATTAATCATTACATCAAAATAAGATTATTAAAGTTAAAATCCTTTTGATAATTGAAATAGATGCTAATGATATTAAAGAATAAATAAAATAATTGTTTTAAATTGTTAATTTGGAATACAATTAAATGCATTTATATGCATGAGTGTTAGTTTGTAATTTCCTGCTCTGGGAAAAAATGGGGAGTAGAAAATTGGAACTGGCCGTTTAGCGATGAACAAGAGCTATAGCTTGGATATTGGAGTTGGCATCAATCTGAACTATTTGTGTAACCAGGTACCATTATTGTTCCCGTTTCCTTCTGAGATAAATATCTTAAACATTTATTAGTCCACTAAGGAATTGATCAGTTTTTTTTTTTTAAATGTTGACTGAATATCTTAAAAGCTCTCCCTCTGTTGCTTGATACGCTTGAAACATTTTAATGGATAATATAGAAACCCTTATAACTACGTTTAGATTTTTAGTATAGCATTGCTATAGAACGACAGTGGATTTCAATCATTCGACTCTTCGAGAAGCGTTTTGTTTGATGGTAATGCTTTATGTCGAACCAGTTAGTCATAATACGCAATTGAGTCCCTTTGGTTCTTATTGAAAGATGTTTGTTTGGAGTTGGCTTGTGTTATTTGGGTTTCTCATTAGATAACGCCCTGTGTATTTCTTAAAATCCTATGTTTCTTCCAATTCAATATTCTTCCTTATTTCAAGGCTTAGTACTGAAGTTTCCCCTGAGTCATTAGCGCAGCTCACTCTGCTTTCTCAACCTCGTTCATTACTTCAGATTGTCTGTGGGATTTAACCCCTCATCCTTAATGCATGTTTGATGCCTTCCTCTCCGAACGAATCAAGAACTATCGCTGCTCTTAATGCTTGCTCTATGCGTTGGAAGCTGAGTCTATCATTAGTCGCTGTGAAGTGGGGAAAGAATCTGTGTCTTAATGTACATAACCGGATGCAAATCAAATACAACATGGAGTAATAAAAGAAAAACCCGTTTCATTCCTTGTTCTCTTAAATGGCATTCTAGTTATAAACCCATTCAACTCGTCAAATCATGGAACCCAGCGTCCTTGAACAAAGAAGGGTGCCGACGTTTAAATTAGCTCCCTGATTTCATTAGCGACCTGTCACAGCTTCAATACTTGAACAAAGTAGGGTGTATAGATTTATGTAACCTCCCTGAATTCTATTGGAACCTCTCACAGACGCAACATTTGAACACAGAAGGCCGTAGAGGTTTAAAATACCTTTACGTCTCCTTTGGCAACTTTTCACATCTGCAGTACTTGAAAATAGAATGTTGTAGAGATTTAAATAATCTCTCTGATTCCGTTGACAACTTGTCT
The DNA here is from genome assembly GCA_007258455.2 of Sequoia sempervirens. Classification (NCBI taxonomy): domain Eukaryota; kingdom Viridiplantae; phylum Streptophyta; class Pinopsida; order Cupressales; family Cupressaceae; genus Sequoia; species Sequoia sempervirens. The sequence continues at coordinate 124,296 of VDFB02259729.1, read as the reverse complement.
CAGCCGCAGCACTTGAACCTAATAGGAAGCTTAAAGATTTTAATATCCACCTTGATTCTTCTATCAACATATGCAATCTTTAGTTTTGCATGATATTTGGAATAGAGCCGTCGCCTTGTTGATCAATTTCAATAACTAGTATCTAATAGTAGTAGTGTCTTTGTATCTGACCTTCTAATCTGATCGACACTGACAACCGACGCCATAATGCTGAGCATTCTTTTGTTCCTGAGGTCTTTTAGTCTGTAGTTCTTATTAATTTTCCATGTTTTTTGAATAGCAATTAAGTCTGATGTTGTCGCTGTGTTTAGTTATTTAATTTGGAACGCCCTATCATTTTCAGATTAGTTTTATTTCAGGCTCCTTGGTCTAGCTCACCACGATGGTATGATTATTTGGCTTAAGAGTAGTTGTTGGGTCTAGTTAAAATCTGTTTTGATAAGGTTCTCTTAGGAAATTAATATTATTCTTATTCTCTAAGATAATAGTTTGGAAACCTCTTTAAGTGATTCTTAATAAGAAGTTTTATGTGAGGGAAAAATAGTTCTAGTTATTTAATTTGAGTTTAAGTGTGTAGCTAAATCAAAGTAATCTATGTATATATAGGTATCAATTTACACGTGTATATGTATGAAGGTGTATAAAATGTATATAAGTGCTTTTAGGTCGAGTTTGTGCTCATAATTAAAATATTCAAAGTTATCTTATGTAAGAGTTATAGATTAAAGAGGAAATGTTTTTAAAAGGGAATTAGAAGGTTATGTAATAAAAAAAATTCTATTTATTCAAGTGAGTAATTTAGAAAGAACAAGTAAAAGATATATATATATATATATATATATATATATATAATGAATTATGGTTTGTATGGACCCTTGAAAATAACACATGACAAGAATTATATCTTATTATACAAGCACGTATTTAGATAATCATGGAAAATTAGATTAGGTGAATGAGTTTTCTAATCCTTTTTAGTTTTGTTTTCCTTGCATTCTTTTACTATTGGATTGTAAATAAAATTAATGGGTATTATAGGCATTACAAAATTATTTTGTGAATGGCTTATTACTTAGGTTAGTGGATAAGTAAAGTGTAACATTCTGCTACACAACCCCGAAGGGTAAGAGCCAAAAGAGGGCAAGATAATTTTTTTTTTTACAACATAAAGAATAACTTACACAAAAAAACAATTTACAAAACAATAAATTGACAACATACATCGCCAAGCATGGCTGAACACAACCCAAAGGAGAGGACTAATCCACCCTCCAGAGAAAATACAAACAGGAGCAAATATAATGACTCCAGAAACCTTGCTCGGAACTTCCGGCTACAGAAGTTCCAGCTATGAAAGTTTCCAGCTATGGAAGTTCCAGCTACGGAACTTCCGGTTACGAAACTTCTAACTACGAAAGTTCCAGCTACAAAACTTCTGGCTACGGAAGTTCTAGCTACGGATATTCCGGCTACGGAACCTCTAGCTACGGAAGTTCCAACTACAGTACCTCTGCTCCAGAACTTCCTGCTCCGGAACTTCCTACGCTGCTCCAGAACTTTTAGCGCTACTCTGGAACTTTCACAGCACTGCTCTGGAACTTTTAGCGCTGCTCTAGAACTTTAACAGTACTGTTTCGAAACTTTAACAACGCTGCTCCAGAACTTTCTGTGCTGCTTCGGAACTTTAACAACGCTACTCCAGAACCTTGGCAGCAACTACACAGAACAACAACCAAAAAGCGATGATGCTCTGAAACTTTTGCAGCCACAACACATGACATTAACAAAAAGCAGCGTTGCTCCAGAACTTGAGCAGACTAAAGCATGAAGGAAAAATACAACCAAGATCTAATTTTTTGCAAGAAAACTTATGAAGGAAAAACCATTATAATCATCATAATACAAGCAAGTTTGATACCAACATCGGAACTTGTAAACCAAATATAAATCATCACATTTCTTCTCATTAAATTATATGATTACATTTTCACTCTCAAGCGAGTATAATAAACATAAAGGAATATACATAAATAAAAAGGCATAGCCATGAATAAGGAACATCAACTGATAAAGCACATACAAGAGAGAGAAAACCTCCAACAGATGCTCCAATAACCTGTACGTCGGTCCCCAATGGTGATGGCAACACCTCCCTACCATGTGGACTCAAAAGAGGCCACGCCACCGTGCTCGGAGGTAGTCACAAGGCCCAAGTAGAAAATTCAGGGCAATCAAAACATAAGGCCAACACTCACATCAGGCACGAAGAAGACATGGAATACAATGCATTAAGGCCAAAATCACAAAATGCAGATGCTTATACCAGAACATGACAAGTACTACTCATGACTACTAGGGTATGAGGCACAAGAGTATAGACCAGATGGAATAACATCATGTGTGCTCAAAGGGATGGCACCACATAGAGCTAGGTATACCTCTCATATAGACGAGGAGACTCAATCGTGCCCGTATCAACGCCTTGCAAATGAATAACTCAACGCCCTACAGACGGATAGGCCTTCTCATTTAGCCAAACAAGGAATCCATAGAAAAAGTGAAACAATGAAGAAAGCTACAAAATCCATCATAAATCCATTTAACACAGCCAAGCAAACATTGTTGAAAGAAGACAAATTAACAGCTGGAATTTAACATGAACTAGAGGCATAAAAATTACATAAAAAATTCAAAGTGCCTAGACTAAAATTCTAAGCCCAACCCAGTTCAGATTTTGGCGTTTCAAGTTGGAATTCACCTTCAATTTTTGAGTTTAAAACTGATAATGAGGTGCTCTTATGAAAAATGACATTTGCCAAGATGGGCAAGAAAAACATGAAAATATGAAGGTGTCCGGATTAAAAATTGGACAACGACCCATTTGAATTATGGGCGTTACTATACAGAGTATAACTTTATTTTTCATTTAAAACAAACGGTTAAAGAGCAGCATCAAAAAACGTCATTTAGAAAGAGGGCACAAATTTGGGCAAAAAAAGAAAGTGCCCAGAATTAAAATCTGCCAAAGACCCAGTTGAGATCTTGGCATTTCAACATGAAATCCACTGTTAAAATTCATTTTTAGGAAGGAGATAATGAGCAGAAAATAAAAACAAGTTTTCAGAAATTGGTCAAAAATGAAGAATATGGAGGAACCATAAATCAAATTTTGTTCAACAACCCATTTCATAATTGCTGGAAATGAACAAGATTCTACCATTCAAAATACTACAGAGCAGCAAAATGAATTTAAAACATCCATCATTCAAGCCCTCAAGCAATTCAAAAATGAAATAGATGAGTTCCTCTAATTTTCATATAATAAAAATAACCCAGATCAGGAAATTCACAGCCATATAAGAAACATGAGTAAATTCCCAAATTATCAACCATACAATAATGAGGAAACAAGAAATTACCTCAATTCGCCCCAAAACAGAAATGGAGAATTGCTCAAAGAGGAAGGCACGGCCAAGCTTCAAAATCAGACAACAAGCAAGAACTAGCATGCTGATTTCAACCATTAACTACCCACAAATTCTTCTTAGAAAACCATCACAATCTCCCCAACTCAATCGCCCAAATCATGGGGTTTTCTTTCACCATGCAAAAACAACCATTCCTTTCTTTTTCTCTTCCAATCATAATCCCCCTCCAAATAAAACCTTCTTCCCTTTTATATCTTCTTCTCTAAAAGAATCATTCTCCCCCCAAAACAAAAGAATAAAAATATATATATATATATATATATCCAAAACAAGGCTGCCCCTTATTTTATTTTCTCCCCAAAACAAAAATAAAATCAAATAAGGCATTTGATAAAATTAGCTATTAAAGCTCCCCAAATAAGATTAACAAAATCATTTAAAATTTTCAAATGCAATATATCATTCTCTCGAATGGTCAATTAAAAAAAAATCATTTAAAATAACACATTTTAAAATCTCATGGATAGAACCATTTAAATCTCCCATAAATAAAATACTATAAAAAAACCATATATGAAATCACGAAAAGACGTCAAGGAAACCACATCAAGACACCGACAACCAATTAAATATATATCCACATAACAGATTCACGAAAACCAAGATAAAATACCTCAGCAAGACAAACTGGTAAACCACATGCAACAGAATGGTGCGCCGGAACATACGGCTAAAAGGTGCTCCGGAACATTCAGCTGAAAGGTGCTCTGGATGTTACCATTAGGTAACCGGACGGTAAGGCATCAATAAGGAAGACACTACCCTAACAAGGTATAGTGGACAAGGAAAGGGGATATTTGGCTTGTGACTACCTCCAGTAACCACCATCGGGGAAGGTACACTTAGACCTGTGAAGTCAGGTAGAGTTGGTACCTGGTACCTGTAACATACACACAACTGAGTACCTTTGCATATACATATATACATAGCCGAAGCACATACTACATCCTGACTGTAGTTAGCTACCATATATATCAATTACTTGCATCATCATAACTAATCATAATAACCTTTCACTGAATCAACAATATCTAACCTCATTATAATAACATTTAACATTTAAAATATCAATCAAGAATTAAAATACTATCTTACCAGCCTGGGTTTAGAGAGGTGTACTTACATAAAGAACCTTAGAAAATGTAAAAGTAATGTCATCCTTGAAAGCATAGCTTGTTGATGCTTATTAATTATTTGTGCCTTACTAAATGGTCGTAATGCCTAGATAATTGCCTACATTGCATAAGTAATTGATTAGAAAAAGTGAGAGGATGTTGATTGGATGTTCATATTGACATTTAGGGTTGTCTCTTGAATTGAGTGGTTAAACGGTTGGTTGCTATTGTTGTCATGGTCATTGATAAGGATTAGGTTATTGGTCTTAGGAGTTTCTTAGTTGTGTCAGGTGATGAAAATTAAATTGTGATTTTAAATTGAGTTGTGGATTATTATCATTGTCGTGATTTTGGTTTAGGTTGTAAGTTTGATGAATTGCAAGACCCCTTCATGGATAGTTATATAAAACACTTGTGTTTGTTATCATGATCTTGATTCTTTATTTGTGTGGGTTAATTTATGTATTGAGGTTGTGTATCAATTGATTGTTAGTTGACGTGGTATTGTTTTCATGTAAGTTGTTTATTAGCTGAATTATATGTTTGAGTGAGTTTTTAGTGGTTAGGTAACTTGAGAGGAGAAAATAGAGGTCCCCCTTGGATGCCCAGTTGATTTTGTATCGAAATTGATTGTGAAGATTTCGTTGGGATGTTGTCACTCTCTACTATACTTGTTGATTTGCTAATTGTTGATTGAAAATAGTTATTGAGATTTATTTATTGTTGTTAGTTCTTGATGGGGAATCCTTGTGTTAGCATTTTGAGAGTCTTCTAGAGGATAGAGGGGATATAATTCTTACTTGCAAGGGTTGGTATGGGGGCTGACGACCTAGGTGGATCCGCTTTGGGTAACCCATATCAAGCCTAATGGATTTATTTGAGTTTTATGTTGTTTCATCTGGAAGTGGGAGGTTTTATGATTCTATTACTTTGATGATGGTTGACCTTTACACTTGGTTTGTGTTTATGTGGCTTGATCCTTGCACTTGAATGTGGTTTTCACTATGCTGAAGTTTGTTCTAGAGTGAGATGGTGCATGCCTCACATGAAGTAGTTATTTGTTGGATTTGGTTTCTTGTGCAAGTTGGCGTGCCATTTGTGATTTTGAGCTATTGTTGTTGGTTGGGGGAGTGGCTCACAATGGGGGTTTGACACCCAAAGTGGCTAGTCTAGGGTAACCCTTGTGAGTTTAATCAAGTGATAACTTAATTAATTAATTAGGGGGTTTGGGTAGTATCTCACATTAATCTAGATAATGTAACCTCACTCATGGGATGAAGTGCTCGTTTAGGCTTGGGATGAGTGGGAAGCCTTGGAATGGCAAGATCAAATGCCTTGCCCCTGCATAGTAATTTTGCAAGGTATGTTGATCTCGCATAGCAGCATGGGGGTTCGGCGACTGGTAGAGGTGGCCAAGGTGATCCGGTAGCCTAGGAAGGTTACACTAGGGTAACCCATAGCACCTATGCGATGAAACTCCACCCTTTAACAACCTTGTATGTTGTTGTTCTCCCTCTAGCTCTTCTTGAGCCTCTGGAAGTGGATGTTGGCATGTGTATGTTGATGCTCTGTTATGTTGTCTTGTGTTGGTTATTTCTTATGTTGGTTACATCTTAGATTGGTTAATTCTTGTGATGAATGTAATCTTGTGTTATTGTTGTTTTCATTGTGAAGTTTTGTAATCCTTGTTTCGTTTGATGGTATTCGTTGAGATCCTTCTTTTCTTCTCCTAGCAAGGGGAGTGGGTCTTCGGGTCCACGTGGTTGGGTGGAACATGCTATAAGCACCATTGGGTCCCCAACTGAAGATCGCGGTGTGCGGTATTGTACCTTTTCTGAGATTCCTGAGTATACCAGAGTTGGTTCCAGCCTTGCACCTTTGTATTCATACATATCATTTGTAATACTTCATGTTATTGTACTATTCCCAGTTCATGATGGGAAGCAGCTTTGTATTGATGTAATCCTTGAACAATGTATCTTCATGTTGTAAATGTATTGTCCATGTTCATGTTATTGTCTTGTGGTTAATGGATGATGCTTATCATTCTTGCTATGTAATGGATGTTAATTTGAAAAGTATTGCAGTCATGTAACCCCAAGGGACCTTGTTATAAGCTATGCATGCTAAGTTTCTTTTCATGTGAAGTATGTTAATATTATGTTGCATGCTTGTTACTTAAAAAAAAAATTGTGCCATATATGTGTGATGTGTTAGTTTTCCTCGGGGTTGCGTGGTAGGGCATTACATATTATAAGAGAAGACAAGCCATAAAAGATTGTGATATCACCATTAAAACTAATAATGAAAGAGAATAATAGACTTCAATGTAAGTATTTTTGAATTTTTGTGGATTTTTTGTCTTCATCTAGTCTTGTTTTGTATCTTCACATACAAAGTTTTGGTCCACAACTTCCATTGTAGGATTTTTCCTTCATATTCCCTTGTTGCAAGCTATTTGTGAAACTTCATCTCTGATCAAATATTTGTGGGATATTTACATCAAAGGAGATATTTATTGGTTATCAATTAAAGATTCAATAATTTTGGAATATTCTTTCATCATTTGAATTCTTTCCAACTATTTTTAAGATGTAATCTCAACCATGGATTTATAATAAACTTTGGCACATTGTCTCTATAAAAGAGCCATCATTCCTTTGAATTTATAATTTGGAAATTGTTGGTAATTGTGGGGCTAATAATGAAGAATTATCATTGTTTTGCTTTGTTCATATTTTCATTTACTTAGGTTAGTGAATATTTTTTACCTCTATACAATGTAAGTCTCTAATTGTAATCTAAATCAAGACATATAATTTGTGAAATATTATGTGACTTGTAAATACTTTCAATTATATAAAACATTATGACATTATGACATAGTTTGGGTATGTATACTCTCTTTCATAAATTGATTTTTTCACTTTGAATTCTGGACTTGTTTGTATGTAGTTGTGAGCAATTATGGTGTAATATAAATTGGCCATGACATTCACTCGCAAATTTCTTATGTAGCTATGCAATATTGTTCATGTTTTCATTTACTTAGGTTAGTGGATATTGTTTACCTCTATACAATGTAAGTCTCTAATTATAATCTAAATCAAGACATATAATTTGTGAAATCTTATGTGACTTGTAAATACTTTCAATTATATAAAACATTATGACATTACGACATAGTTTGGGTATGTATAATCTCTTTCATAAATTGAATTTTTCACTTTGAAGTCTGCACCTGTTTGTATGTAGTTGTGAGCAATTATGGTGAAATATAAATTGGCCATGACATTCACTTGCAAATTTCTTATGTAGCTATGCAATATTGTTCATGTTTTCATTTACTTAGGTTAGTGGATATTGTTTACCTCTATACAATGTAAGTCTCTAATTATAATCTAAATCAAGACATATAATTTGTGAAATCTTATGTGACTTGTAAATACTTTCAATTATATAAAACATTATGACATTACGACATAGTTTGGGTATGTATAATCTCTTTCATAAATTGAATTTTTCACTTGGAAGTCTGCACCTGTTTGTATGTAGTTGTGAGCAATTATGGTGAAATATAAATTGGCCATGACATTCACTTGCAAATTTCTTATGTAGCTATGCAATATTTTTTAAGGAATAGATTCCTAACCCTCTCTTTCTCCCTTTTCCTTTTCAACATGTTTTCTTCCAATATCTAATAATGACATTATCAATCATTACAAGAACTCTTAATTTTTTTTTATCTATGTGTTAAGGTTATAATTATACTTAAATATTGGTGAATCCTTCATGAATTGATCCTAATCTTAGACTCCTAAACCATAAATTCCCTTTGTTAAACAATACATAAAAAATTGTTGAATAATAATGTGTCTTAAGGAATGATAATCAAAGCCTTGGGATAATAAATTATGCTTCCAAAGCGTGAATAAATTTCATAGGGTAATTTGTTTTAATGAAATTTATCTAAGTTGATCATGACTTAAATTCAACAAAACTATTATAAAAATGCACAATCATGTGATAATAATGTAAAATCACCACCATGTGAAAATCATGAAAAAGTGTCATGTAAGGTGTTCTCCTTGAAAAATGATGGCATGAGGCTATGTGAAAAAGATATTGTGTAAAGCTAAGCATATCCTTTTATGTGAAATTTTACCTGGTAGAAAATACAATAAATGTTTCCAATAGAATAACCATGCAAATTATACATATTTAAAAATTAAATTTAATATATTTTAGTTCATAATCAAACAAATAATATATAAAAATAAGTACACAAATTCATATTCATAAAATTATTCTATTTAAAAAAAATCATAATCTTTCATATTTACATGAAATATTAGAAAATTCTAACCCATTAAAGAAACAATCTATAAAACACACAACCAATTTAAATAAACTTATATTTTTAATAAAATATTTAATTTTATTTTTTAAAATCTTAAAAATATATCTTATCTCTATGTACACAATAATATATTAAATTATTTAATATTTTCATTGTATATTGAACAATTATACTTTTTTGAACTCTTCACATTTGTATCATGAAAATCCATTTGAATTGATTTGTTGAAATACATTATATTTGGATCCATTGAAAAATGAGAGATTGAAGTGTGAAATAAACTTAAATATTTTTTTAGTAGTACAAAGAATAGGTGAAGATGTGGAAAAATGATTGAAGAAAAATAACATAAGATAATCCATGAAATCAAATGTATATCTCAAACAATCTCCATCCTCTTGGATTGGGCAAAAACATAATGCACCCTTGTTCTATTTTATTTGTTCTAGATTTTGATACGATGTAGATTGCTCAATAGACTAGCATAACCTTGGTACATGATTGCAATAATGAGATAGAAAAATGACAACATAAGGGTATGATAGCTTAATTCTTGATGATGATGAAGGATGAGGGTCTCTGGTTATAGAGCTTTGAAGAGGAAAAATCAAGGGCTAAGATATATTGATGATGAATGACTAAGATTGAATGAGGATTAGGGTTAGGTTCAAAGATGTAGTCATGTGACAAGTGTAACATAAGGGATAAGAAAAATGGATTAGGAAAACTTCTTTATGTGGATTCACTAGAATTAAAAGGTGGGATATGAAATGAGTGGATAAGATGCAAAGTTAGTTTGACTTTTGGGAAGGTGTCTAGGTTCAATAAATCTAGATAAGGATTTAGTTAGACACGTGAAGGGGACACTTGTCTCATGATGGGATTTTAGATTGTGATCCATGTGAAGAAGTTTAAAGCCTAGTATTAAATGGATAAGGATAAGCATGAATGTGAAGTTAAATAAATAAATAATATTTATTTAATTAATGGGATCATGTGAAGGAAAAATAATTAAATAAAATAATAATATTTATTTAATTTAAGTTTAAAACAAAGTGGAGGGATGATGGATTTAATTAAATAAAAATAAAATAAAATTAATTAATAGCTTAGAATAGAATAATATTAGGTGTCATTGGATAATGTCGTGTCTACAATAAATTTCACTTCAAATAAATATATTTACTTTTGTACTCTTTCTTTTTCAATTTTATATATTAAAAAAAATATTTTTAAAAAATATTAAACATTTCATTTATCTTTATAAAATTTATTTAAATATAACAATTTATTTATTTTTATTTTATATATTTAATTTAATTTTATATTATTCAGTTTTATTTTTTATAGTATTTATGTGGACCATTCATAATTACATATATAATTTGAACATGAAATCTATTAAAAAATGAATAATAGAGGTATTTCAATTTAAAATATAATAAACACATCGATAATTTCCCTTCCAATTAAATAATATTTATATAATTTTTAAAATTAATTTATTTAGAATTCATATATAATCATTTATTATACATGGATTAATTACTCTTATTGAATTCAATAAGTTTAAATAATTCATCATTATAATAAAATTATTTATTCTCAACCACTATCAAAAAACGTTGTTTTCAAAATTTATTTATAGAGAGTGAAGATCTATGAAGTACAACTCATTGAAATTTGAAATTGTTTGAAAATTATATATGTAAACTCATATTAAGACAATGTTTAAGCATGGTTAGTAATACCTACTAGTATTAAATATTATATATGTAAATTCCTATTAGATTATTCTTAAATCAAAACCAACCATATCCATTGAAATTAAAAATTGTTTAAAAAATATATATACATAAATCCATATTAAATCAATGTTTAAGCCTCACAAAGGATACCCACTTTATTGTTTAGAAATTATATATGTAAACCCATATTATTTTAATATTTAAATAGAATCATCAATATTCACTAACATTGAAAATTTTCTATACATGGACCTATATTTGGTTTTCCTCTCATCATGATGATTTTTCTTCTCGTATATATAATTATTTAACTATAGATATAAAAAAAATGGCTCTGCAAAGGGAGAAAAAATGGCAGCCCAATGATCACTTTCCTGACACTGATTGGTGCTCCTATCGGCCTTTAGGCTATGGCTGGCAGTCGTCGTGGCACAACCACAGTAGGAGGGTCTTCAAAGAGAACAATCTAGATTGTGCAACAAGAGTAACACAAAAGAAGTAACACAAAATATGGAGGCAAATGCAAATGCAAATACTCTCATTAATAGAAATATCAATTACAATCGGTCGACAACATCCCGACTTACAAATTTGGCTCACAAGCCTGACAAAACATGTTCAAAATACAAAATTCCAATATGCTCCTATATGCGAGCTGAAATCTTACAATTCAAATCACAAACTTATCTACTCATTATTCACTACTTTTCTAAGGATTTATTACAAGCTTTATATCATATTTGCAGGTCTAGAAACATCTGTGTCAGCCAAAGATCATCACAATCTCCTATGAAGGAAAATGTAACATGCGCATGAATAGGTCAGCCTCAAATTTGAATTACTCCTCGGTGAATGCATAGGATGAAGTGTGGACCTATAATTAAGGTCGAAGAAACTTCATGAAACAGTTTAAAATCACACTGTCAAGATCCACAAGTCACGAGAACGATCCTCTAGTGATCAAATTAGCTGCTCACTTTGAAAATTATTCCGGTGTCCGTTCAAGAAACTGCCATGAAATCTAGAATTGATAACTTGTCAGAAAAAGATCCAATCGTGCTCAAATCTTGGAATAAGGAGAATGAACATGTCCATGATGTAAAAATAGATCCACATGGTCTGGTGAGAAAATATGATAGATCCACCAACGTGAACTGAGCAAGAACAGAAAAAAAAAACTGAAAGAAAATATTTTTGGTTGATGCAAGATTGCCAAGAACCAAGGATGCTCCTGCATCAGACATCCAGGGTTATTTGAAAAGTGAGTCCCTCACTTTACTAGGGCTAAAGGAAAACCAAAACAGTCTACCTCAGCCTGAGAAATCCAAGAATCCTCCACTGGTCTGCCTTTCCACTTCACAAGATACTCTTTGTACTGACTTCCACGAGTTTTCCTCCCATCTCTAATATCCAAAATCTCTTCAATATCATCTGACTATTGTTTAGGAAACTAATTCTCTAATTTTGCTTCATTGTCTTCATTGAATTCTGCTTCATGGTACTAATGTAGGTCTGCAATGTTAAATATAGGTGATATACCCATGTCATCTGGTAACTCCACTTCATATGCATTTCCTGAATCAAATTTCTTCAAGATCTTACAAGATCCAAACTTCCTCATCTTCAACTTGTGGTATGTTCCAACTGGAAATCTCTCCTTCCTCAAGTACACCATCACCTCATCTCCAACTTCGAACTCCTTATGTTTCCTTTTTCATCTACTTTCTCCTTATAATTTCGGTTCATGTCTTCCAATTGTTGTTTCACTTGAGTATGCACTTTCTTCATATGTTCTGCAAATTCTTCTACTTCTACACTCCTCTTATCTTCCATACTAATGTCTCTCAACTCTATAATACCTCTAGGATGAACTCCATTAATAATCTCAAAAGGTGTCTTTCTGGCACTCCTGTTCACTGAATTGTTGTAAGCAAACTCTACTTGTGCAAAGACTAAATCCAAAATTCCAATATTCTCTCCAACTAAACATCTGAGAAAATTCCCCAAACTCCTATTTACTACCTCTGTCTGTCCATCAGTCTGTGGGTTAAAAGTATAACTAAACTTCAAATCGGTCTTTAGCTTCTTGCAAAGTGTCCTCCAAAAGTATCCAAGAAATTTTGTATCTCTATCTAAAACAATAATTTGGGGTAATCCATACAATTTGACCACTTCCTTGAAAAATAAGTCTGCTACATGCACTGCATCTGTTGTCTTCTTGCAAGGTATGAAATGTGCCATTTTAGAAAATCTGTCCACAACTACAAATATAGAATCATTACCTATTTGTGTCTTCAGAAAACCATGTATGAAATCCATGCTGATATCCTCCCAAGGTCTCTCTGAAACGGTCAAAGGCTTATACAATTCCACATTCTGACAACTCCCTTTTGCAACTTGACAAACTCTACAAATCTGCACAAATTTCCTAACATCCTCATGAATCTGGGGTGAAAAGTAATTCTCACTTACCAATGCTACTATCTTATCAACTCCAAAATGTTCTGACAGTCCTCCACTATGTTTTTCTCTTACCAAGTTATCCCTCATTGAACTTCGGGGTATACACAATTGATTCCCTTTGAAAAACATATCCTCCTGAATGAAATAATCCGCCCACTGACTTCTATCCTCTGAAACTTATTCCTTACAAGCTTTCCAAGGTTCTACAAGATCCAGGTCTTCATCATACAAGTTCTTCAATTCATCAAAGCCTAATACCCCCACTTTCATCTCTGTTAGTAAATTCCTTCTCCTACTCAAAGCATTAGCAACTCTATTTGACTTTTGACTCCTATGTTTCAAAACAAAAGTATAACTCTACAAGAATTCTACCCATCTGATGTTTCTCTAATTCAACTTACCCTGACTGTTCAAATATTGCAATGCTTGATGATCCGTATACAACACAAACTCCTTAGGAAACAAATAATGTCTCCACTTTTTCAAGGCTGTAAAACTCCTAATCATACACTAAATATCTTCTCCCAGCCTCATTCAACTTCTCACTGAAATAAGCTACTTGTCTTCCTTCTTGACTCAACACTATTCCTATTGCATTTCCACTTGCATCACAGTCTACTTGAAATACCTTATTAAAATTAGGTAAAGCCAACACAGGCTGCTCCTTCACCTTCTACTTCAACAACTAAAAACTTTGATCTTCTCCAGACATCCACCTAAAATCCTTCTTATCTCCTCTCATAGTCTATGTCATAGGACCACAAATAGAACTAAAATTCCTAATAAACTTTTGGTAGAAACTAGCCAATCCATGAAATGATCTCACCTCTCCAATGCTATCTGGTGTAGGTCACTCAACAATTACTCTTACCTTCTCAAGATTCATCTTCAACCCATCCACAGATATCACAAATCCCAGATATACCAATTCTTCCTTCATGAAACTACACTTCTTAATGTTTATCAACAACTGCTCTTCTCTCAACCTCTGCAAAACTTGTCTTATATGCAACAAATGTTCTTCTCTACTCTAAGTACTGAAAATCAAGATGTCATCCAAATAAAAAATCATAAAGTTACCCAAAAATTTCTTCAATACCTCATTCATCAACCTCATGAAAGTACTCAATGCATTTGTTAGTCTAAAAGGCATCACCAACCACTCATACAATCCTGCATTTTTCTTGAATGTTGCTTTCCACTCATCCCCTTCTCTGATTCTGATATGATGATATCCACTCTTCAAATATATGTTTGTAAAGTATCTAGCTCCACTCAAACAATCCATAATGTCATCCATCTGGGGCAAAGGAAATGTATACTTCACCATGATCTTGTTTATGGCTCTAGAGTCTATACACATCCTCCATTCTCCATCCTTCTTAGGTGCTAACATAGCAAACTTACTGCACATGGACTTAAGCTTTCTCTGATCAAACCCTTCCTCAACAATTCTTGCACTTGTCTATTCAACTCCTCATTCTCTGTTAGTGTCATCTGGTGTGCTACTTTATTAGGAAAACTAGCTCTAGGAACTAGATCCATGCAATGAATAATACTCCTTATAGGTGGTAATCCATCAGGTACATTATTTGAAATGATCTCCTCATACTCTGTCAGCAACTCCTTTATCTCCTCCAGTTGTTCTTCTTCATGCTTCAAGTATTTAGCCTTCTAGGAACCAATGCATAGCACATGTTCTCATGTCTCAATCCATCTAGAAATTTCCTTCCATCAACCAAAAAAATTCTAGCACTCGTACAAACCTCAACTCTAGGAACATCCTCCAATGGAAACAAAGTCTACTTCATCCCATTAGCAACAATGGTATATGTATTCTTGTTTCCATCATGTATAGCTTGTCTATCATACTGCCAAGGCCTTCCCAACAAAACATGGCATACATCCATAGGCATGATATCACACAAAACTTCATCATGGTAGCTTCCTATCTTTAATTTCACAAAACATTGTTCACTTACCAGTATCTTATGCTCATCTTAAATCCATGCTATTTGATAGGGCTTCAGGTGTTTCAACCTTTCCAGCTTTAGTTTGGTCATCATCTCTTCAGAAGCCAGGTTCTCTGAGCTTCCACTATCAATAATCACTTTGCAAAATTTAATAGCTACCTTGCATTTGATCCAAAACAAATTCTTTCGTTGCAATGGCTCCTGCTCCATCTCACTTTGACATAATACTCTCCTATTAACCAACACTTCTCCATCTTCTGGTTTATTAGATGATCTAGCATGATCCTCCTCAACAAAGGCTATTCTTCTATTTTTTTTGTCTTCCTACTTGTCTCTCCTTGATTGCATTCAAATGCTCTATGTCCTTCTCCACCACATTTATAACAAGTTCCCTTGAATGTTCTTTTCTCCTGTCCTCTATCATCTCTTATATAAACTTCATTCTGATAACCACCATATCCTCCTCTTCTGTAAGAGTTTCCATCACCTCTATGATATGAATGATCATTCTTACTAACCTCCTTATCCTTATTATGATCTAGAAAAGATCCTCTTCCTCCTCTAGTAAAAGTCCTTCCTCTTTGAAATCTTCCCCCTCTTCCTCTTTATCTCTGCTCATGTCTTTTATTCAACTTCTCTTTTGCCTTTAGGGAACATTGAGATGCTTCCTCCACACTCTGCAACTTGATCAAACTAATCTCATCCTGTATAGATGACCTCAAACCATTCATATATCTAGCTACTTGCTCAATCTCTTCCTTTGAATGTCCAGATCTGATATTCAACTTACAAAACTCTTCAGTATACTTTGTCACACTTGATTCTTTTGGCTTCAAATTTTGCAACTTTCGAAACAAACTGATCTGATAATCTGCTGGAATAAACTTGGTTTTCAACTTATTCACCATTTGATCCCATTATTTTATCTTTTCTTTTCCTCTTCTTTGCCTATTTGTCTGTAAATTTTCCCACCAAAGGGATGCATGTCCTTTCAACTTTGTACAAGAAAATTTCACCTTCTTATCTTTAGTGGTACCTTCAAAATCAAAATACTTTTCCATCTCTGTTATCCAATCAAGCAATTCTTCCAAATCCAACTTACCATTATGATCCAGTGGATTGAAATGGAGTTTTGTATTCACTCTAGTTAGGGCTCATATGAACCTCTCTTCTCCCTAATCTACGCCAGGTTGCTCTTCTCTTCCTCTTTCTTCTTGTACTTCTACATCTTCATCACTCACATCATCAACTACTCGACCTCTCCTCTGGGACGTTTCGACTGCATCTAATCTGGTAGCAATTCCTCTCACAATCTCCATTAAATCTTGGTCTGCATTTCCACGTGCTCCATTTCCTCTAACATATCTTCTTCCCGCCATCTTTACAGAAGTCCTCTATAGCTACAGGTCAGATCCTCAATTTTCCACCCCACAATAAATCTTCAACAGGACTTCGTGAATTCTGACGACCTCACACAGATCGAATCTCATTGTGATAATCTGGTGCAACCACAGTAGTAGGGTCCTCAAAGAGAACAATTCAGATCATGCAACAAGAGTAACACAATAGAAGCAACACAAAATATGGAGGAAAATGCATATGCAAATACTCTCATTAACAAAAATCTCAGTTACAATTGACTGAGAACATTTGGGCATATAGATTCGACTCACAAGCCTAATAAAACATGTTCAAAATACAACATTCCAATATGCTGCTATATGCGAGCTGAAATCTTACAATTCGGATCACAAACTTATCTACTTATTATTCATTGATTTTCTAAGGATTTATTACAAGGTTTATATCATATCCGCAGGTCTAGAAACATCTGTGTCGGCCAAAGATCATCACAATCTCCTATGAAGGAAAAGGGTAGGCAACTTGACGTAAAAATTTGAATAAGTTATCTATATTATTTCAAAAATGTGTAAGAATATAATCTATAGCAAATTGAATGTAGTTTCTAAACTACTAGGTTTATTTATTTTTTAAAATTCTATTTGGTGAAAATTTGAAATTTCAATGTAGTAGTACTTAAATTTCAAGGAAAAAATAAGAAGTAGGTGTCTGTCGACCACCCTAACCACAATAAAATGATAATATTTTTTATAAGATTTTAGATATAAGTAGAGGACTCATGTCCTAATGTGATGCATATTTTTTGTATTTTTTTCCAAGTAAATAATTAATTATGAGTTTTTATTACAAATTTTTAAAAATATAAAAACTTGTATGTCTGACCACCTTAATTTGGTCAAAACTTCATGAAATTCATTTTTTTTTAATCCGATAGTATGTGAAGCATAGAATGTGACGCATGTTTTAGATTCAAAAAATGTAATACCGTTTAAAAGCTATAGATGTTTTTCAATCATCCTATCAATTAGGACTCTAATCGTAATTCAAATAGAAAATGAATAATAATTATTTATTAAATTCAAAGTAAAGCATAATTTATATTTGTGGAAAGTTGAGAATCTCCTTTAAAAACCCTTTTTGTTTCATCAATTTTGGATTAAAAAAAGTCGTCAGCCACATACCCTACACATACCCATTATATCGCCACTTTTTCGCCCATCATGATCCTGCACATACCCAAAATGTAACATGTGCATGAACAGGTCGACCTCAAATTTGAAATACTCCTTGATGAATGCATAGGATGAAGTGTGAACCTATAATTAAGGTTAAGGACACTTCATGGAACAGTTAAAATCACATCGTCAAGATATGAAAATCATGGGAACGATCCTCCAGCGATCAAATTAGCCACTCACTTTGAAAATTATTTCGGTGTTGGTTCAAGAAATTGCCATGAAATATGGAATTGATAACTTGCTAGATAAAGATCCAATCGCACTCAAATCTTGGAATAAGGAGAATGAACATGTCCACAATGTAAATATAGATCCACAGGGTTTGGTGAGAAAATATGACAGATCCACCAACATGAATTGAGCAAGACCAAAAAAAGCTGAAAGAAAATATTTTTGGTTGATGTAAGATTTCTAAGAACCAAGGATGCTCCTACATCACGTCAACTCTGAATAGGCATGTACTTTCTGTTTTCCTATCTAACATCATGGATTTGCTACAATCTTATCAAGAGTTAGTATTTATAGCTGACCATTTTGTCAAGCCCTATTTTCTTCATAATAATGCCATGTTACTTACAATCCAAAACTACAATTTCTTTGCTGGGGAAGGGGATATAGGTGGTTTATTCCCAAGGGAGTTTATCTATCACCGCCATGGATTTGAGGAGATTTATGAGTCTATTAGGTTGGCCCTGCAATATAAGAGTGACAACAAGTTGTTGAATGTGCTAAGGAAGAATTGTCAAAGGGTTTGTTTGAACATGGATAGGGCAATAAAAGAAAATTATTATGCTATCTCTTTTCTGAATGTTCATGCTCCCCATTCTCCCATAAATTCTATTGGGAGGAAGGATCATGGGCTTTCACCAGCTTTGAGTGCGAGTCGTGTGGAAGTAGAAGTCACTTATGATATTGTAGGAAATGTTAACAATAGAGGAATGGGGTTGACAGTTCGGCCATGACTGAATTGGGGTTTCCAAATGACAAATGCTTTGGTCGAAGGTCAAGGGTCTAGTGTGTGTGGATGGTAGATTCATTGCTCTCTAGTTGCAGATGCTGCTCTTGTGGCTTGTGATCTTTAAGTGTTGGAGGCTACAAAAGAATAGGATGAAAACTCTATCCAGATTGCTCGAATAGAAGAATAGCTAGTACGGGTTCAAGCAGTATTCATGAATTTTGGTTTGGAACTGGCTTTTTGTAATAATGTTTGAAGGTTTCAGAATGGGCTGGGTTTTTTCAATATAATTAGGGATAATGATATAAATTTTGCATTTCCCTGTGCATTGTACTGATGATTTTGTAATGTATGGGACAAATATGGATCTCAAAAGCCCACCTTTACAATCCTATGTATAAACTTACTTTATTATATATAAATATATGGGCTTTTAGCCTTAGCTTAAAAAAGAAAAATGAATTTTCTTCTCGTGATGATGAGTTTTCTTCTCATGGTAGGAGTTTTCTAGTGAGTATTTAAAGACCCCCCATAAGCAATATGCTTATTGTTTTATTGAAAAATACTTAATTTTTTTTCTTAAAATCCTATCTTATCTTATCTATATGTACACAATAATTTATTAATTTATTTAATATTTTTATTATATATCTTTAAATATATATATATATATATATATATATATATGAGTTTCTATTTTTTAATTTAATTTTTTTATATCATGTATATGTTTATAAAATAGGTAGAGTCTATCAAGCAATAAAAATGATACATTTTAGTTAATTAATTTTAATAAAACTTAATAAATATATTAATAATTTCCTTCCAAAATAATATTTACATAAATTATTATTATTTCTAATTATCTAATTTAGAATTTATATATAATAACATTTTATACATACTTAATTATTCTTATTGAAAAGATTAAAAATAATAATTTTGTGAAATATTTTTAATTTATTATAATATTAAAATTATATATTCGCAATTATATTAAAAAATTAATGTTTCCACAATTTATCTATAGAAATTAAAGATCCATATTTTTAATAAATTTATCAAAAATGTGATAATATATTAATTTACCTTTAAGTATACAATCTAACACACATATTAAAATTGAAAATTATTTAAAAATTATGTGTGTAAATCCATCTTAGGTTAATGTTTAAACATGACTAGTGATACCTATTCAAGCTCATATGAGATCACTTTTTAAGCACAACCAATGATATCTATTGAAATTGAAAAATATTTTAAAATTATACCTGTAAAACTAAATTAAGTCAATGTTTAAATGCCACTAATTATACCACCAACATTATTTAAAAATTATATATGTAAATCTATATTTAATTAATATTTAAACACAATTAACTATATTCACTAACATTAAAATATGTATATATGTATATGTCTATGTCTATGTTTATGTCTATGTCTATGTCTATGTTTATGTCTATGTCTATGTCTATGTCTATGTCTATGTACATAGTCATATTAGGTTTTCTTCTTATGATAAGAGTTTTCTTTCTACAATATAATTTTTTTCTGAAAATTTGAAGATCCAACTTAAACAATACACACATTATTTTATTAAAAATAATTTTTATTTTTTTCTTAAAATTCTTTAATATCTTACGCTATAAAATAATTTATTAAATTATTGAATATTTCTTCTTTGTATATATTTAATAATTATACTTAAACCCTTCACATCTCTATCATGAAATGCATTTGAATTGAGTTTTGGGAACCAGTCCAATTGGGTTTCATTCAAGAATGGGAGATTGAATTACAAAATAAACTTAAATACTTATTTTTCTAATAAGGAGTATGTTTTTCTTTTAAATAAATATATTTATTTTTGGGTTTTTTCAATTTCAATTTTATTTATCATGAAATTTTAGTTTTAGAAAATATAAAAGTTTCAATTTATCTTTATAAAATTATGTATGTATAGATAACATATATTTATTTTAATTTTCTATTATTTAATTTTTATATCATATTTATATAAATCATGTATATATATATATATATATATATATATATATATTTAATAAGTAGCATATATTAAAAGATGAAAATGGAGACACTTTAATTAGTTAATATTAATAAAACTCAATAAATGTATTTTTAATTTCTTCTCAAAATAATATTTATATAAATTATTATTTCTTTTAGAATTTATATTCATAGATTAAATTAAAAGAAATAATTAATTTTTTTAATTTATTATAATAATAAAATTATATATTCTCAATTACTATTAAAAAATTAAATATTTCTACTATTTATAGAAAGTGAAGATCAATATTTTTACTAAATTTATCAAACAATGTGATAATACATTGATTCATCTTTAAGTAGAGCTAACAAACATATTAAAATTGAAAATTGTTTGAAAACTATATATGTACCCATATTAGATTAGTGTTTAAACATACCTCATGATATCTATTAATATTAATTTTTTTTTGGCAAATTATATATGCAAATTCATATTAGATTACTATTTAAGTGCAACCAATGATACCCATCCAAATTGAAAATTGTTTACAAATTATATATGTAAACTCATATTAGATCAATATTTAAACTGGGGTAACATACCCACCGACATTGTTTGTAAACTTTGTGGTTTGGGGTCGTGTAAAACCCATTTTTTCCTCTTTGAAAACATACCCACCGACATTGTTTGTAAACTTTGTGGTTTCGGATCATGTAAAACCCATTTTTTCCTCTTTCAAAAACATACCCACCGACATTGTTTAGAAATTATATATATAAACCCTATTTAATTAATATTTAAATATAATTAACTCTATTCACAAACATTGAAAATTGTGTATATATACTCATACCGCGTTTTCTTCTCATCATACCGCGTTTTCTTCCTAGATAGAAGTTTTTTTTCTAGGGTTTGAAGGCTCACTTAAACAATAGTGGAATTGCTTTATTTTCTTCTACAATAGAAGTGTTTTTCTGAGGGTTTGAATGTTCGGCATAAACAATGCTGAGCTTGTTTTATTTTCTTTCTACAATAAAACTTTCTTTCTGAGGGTTTGAAGGCCCACTTAATGAGATTGTTTTATTTTCTTTCTCAATAGATTTTTTTTTCTGAAGGCCCCAATTAAACAATACCCAGATTGTTTTATTGAAAAACAATTGGAGGGTGAGAAAAGGAAAAAAGGATGGAAAGAAATAAGAGAAAAATATGTATGAATGTGTATTGTGGGGCAAGAGAGACCAGCAGATGGAGAAGCGGATGGCCGCTTCCCTCTGGTGAGCTCACCAGTCTCTGCAATATTTGCGGAACTGTGTATGAAAAGGGTAATTTCTGTGAAGCTTTTCATGAAAATGAAGATGGGTGGAACAACTGCAGAGTCTGCAGTAAACCCATTCATTCTGGGTGCATTGCATCCGGATCATCTGGAGCTAAATGCAGTTCCTGTGCACTCAGTTACAATGATGTGCACCCAGAGAATACCAGTGTTCAGTCACCTGAGAAATCAAATGATAGTGATGAAGAGCTACGGGAGATTAGAGAAGTGGATGAAACGGACAGTGACACTGATGAAAATTTGCCCCGCAGTTATATGATTGATGGGTTTGAGATCAAAGCTTATAAACGCCCTCCAGTGGTAACGACGATTTGTGTGCGAAAGAAAGACGATGAGGGAGATGAAGAAGATAATGATCTCTCAGGCGTTGCAGGAATGGAGTCAGATCCTCCTGCAACAACAAAGCATAGAAGGCATCGGGATGGGTGTCGATGTGTAGTGTGTACGCAGCATCCCAAGGGAAACCCACATCCTCAAAACTGTGAATGCCGGGGCTGTGCAATTTATCTTAAGCGTAAAGAGACCACACTGCGACGATCAAAGAAGAAGAGCTCTGCAACTGCATCCACATCTAAGAGCGGACGTCCCAAAAAAACGGTTTAGATTTCTCTTGCCTTCCTTCTGATCTGTTCCTTGGTTTGGCTTTCTTATTCGAAGCATGGATGCCTGGTTTTTCAGGCAAAGGTTGGCTCCATGAGCTCACTGAAAGAACTTTTTTTCTCTTTTGGTTTTAATTTACCGTTCAAGTTATTGCATGGGCAAGAATGTATGTACAGTGTACAGTATTTATCTTCTACGAAATTTGTATGTACAGTGTTATATCTGATCTACATAAAAACTTTGTTTTCATTTGATTTTTGTTATGATTTTAACTTGACTTTTGAAATTCGACTATACAATAGGAATGTATTTACAGTCTTATATTTTTATTAGTAATTATCTGTATGATCTATGAAAGAATTTTATTTCCGTATTTGTAAGAATCTATATGATTTATCTCTTTGATCTATCTCAAAGAATTTTGTCTTCTCATTTGATTTTAACTGTCTTCTCAATTCATTTATTGGACAATAAGAATGTACAGTTTTATACTTTCATAGTTTGTCTGAACTTTTTAGTTTTATTAGTAATCTTTGTTTTCTCATTTGATTTTAATTGGTCTTTAAAATCATCTGCCAGACAATAAGAATGTATATACAATCCTATACTCATCTCTTGCATGAACTTTTAGTTTTAATAAGAATAATTTCTACTATCTATCTAAAAGAATTCTGTTTTCATTTGATTTTAACGCATCTCAACCCAGGCGACCTATGGTGTCGAACCCACTTTAAGCGAGTTGAGACGAGACTCGAACCTTAGACAACCCAACTGCTTTCCTTGCAACTTAACCTATTGCACTGCGGGGTTGACCCCAGTTTTCTCATTTGATTTTAACTTCCTTCTAAATTCATTTATTGGGCAATTAGAATGTACAGTTTTATACTTTCATAGCTTGCCTGAACTTTTTAGTTTTATTAGTAATCTTTATTATCTATCTCAAAGAATTTTGTTTTCTCATTTTATTTTAATTGACCTTTAAAATCATCAGCTAGACAATAAGAATGTATGTACAATCCTATACTCATCTCTTGCATGAACTTTATAGTTTTAATAGTAATAATTTCTACTATCTATCTTGAAAGAGCTTTGTTTTCTCAGTTGATTATAAAAAACTTGTAAGGTCATTGACTGAACAATAAGAATATATATATAGTCTTATACTCTCATATCTTCATGAACTTTTTTAGTTTTATTAGTAATAATTTCAATGGTCTATGTGAAATAACTTTTTTTTCTTGTTTGTTTTTAATTGATCTTTAAAATCATTGATTGGATAATACGAATGTATGTAGAATTTGGTTTTCTCATTTGATTTTAGTTGACATTTAAAATCATTTATTGGGCAATAAGAATGTATATATAGTCTTATATTCTCATATTTTGCATGAACTCTTTAATTTTATTAGTAATAATCCCTATGATCTATTTGAAATAAATTTGTTTTGTCATTTGATTTTAATTGACCATTAAAATAATTGACTGGACAATAAGAATGTATGTATAGTCTTGTACTCTCATATATTGCATGAACTTTTTAGTTTTATTAGTAATAATCTTTACAATCTACCTCAAAGAACTTTGTTTTCTCATTTTATTTTAATTGACCTTTAAAGTCTTGGCTGGGCAATAAGAATGTACAGTCTTATAATCTTTCATGTCTTGTATGAACTTTTAAATTTTATTAGTAATAATCTGTATGATCTACTTGAAAGAAATTTGTTTTCTTATTTCATTTAATTGATTTTCATAGTTATTAGTTGGACAATAAGAATATATGTGCAATTTATAGTCTTATATTTTGCATGAATTTTTTAGTTTTATTAGTAATACTCTCCTTCATCTACTTGAAATATTTTTCTCAATTGATTTTAATTGACCTTTAAAGTAATTGAATGAAAAATAAAAATTTATGTACTCTCAAACTCTTAGCATGTATGCATACATATATATCTTACATGAAAAAAATCATTTTATTAGTAATAATAGTTTAAGTGAAAATATCTTTCACTGGGCTTTATGATGAAAATATGTGTACATTAAAACTGGAAGGGATTTAGATATAGGGGAATTTAAGGATAGAGCTTTCTTAGGATGCTTTCATGGAAAAATAATTAGGTTCTTTTGCATATTAATTAGGGAATGAGTATTTTCATGATACTTGTGGTCTTTTAGATTTTTTAAGTATATCTAATAATATAAGTTAGATGTAAAATAATTGTAAATTGATATTGTAAAGATTTTAGCATTATCTAAATAATTTTATTTGTATTTGTTTTGATTTTTTAATTTAGATTTATAATTTACTAAGGTCATTTTTAATAGGGTTCACTTTTATTCTATTTACCATAATTTTATAATTCACATGTATTAGAAAAAAATCAAGAAGGAATAACCATCTTCATAATTTATTTAGCAATTGTATTATCTAGTGCCCCTCCACTTTTGTGCTACTTGTAATGAGCATGTAACTTTTCCATAAGTTAATATAGGCCAACTAAATGAAGATACACAATTAGGCATAAACCAAACATAGATTAACTCAAGGACAGTTAGGATTGATAAAGTGTGTAAAATAATATTATTTAAGAAAATTATATGTAGGTAATTAGGGCACTTAGCTCTATTCTTGGTGAAAAAAATAAAATCTAACATAACATATCCCTATTTTTTATTGGCAGCAAGGGTTTGTTCATTGTCTAAGGTTGTGCACTAAACTATCATAATTTCCTAGGTCAATCCACTTGATAAGACTTGCTTTATGATTGTGGGAATGATCAAGGATAATGATGTTATACATGTAGATACTTTAGTATGATGCAATGCATAATTGTTTACATCATGACATTATATTATCTTATTTAAAATTTATATATAATAATCCTAGTTAATTATTCTTATTGAATTCATTAAAAGGAAAAATTGAAATTTTTTAAATTACTATAATAGTTAAATTATATATTCTCACACTATTAAAAAAAAAAATTCGACAATTTATTTATATAAAGTGAAGATCAATATTTTTACTAAATTTATCAAACAATGTGATAATACATTGATTCATTTTTAAATAGAGGTAACAAACATACTAAAATTGTTTGAAAATTATATATGTATTCATATTAGATTAATGTTTAAAAATAGCTTGTGATACTTATTAATATTGAAAATTGTTGACAAATTATATATGCAAACTCATATTAGGTCATTATTTAAGTACAACCAATGATACCCATCCAAATTGAAAATTGTTTTAAAATTATATATGTAAACTCATATTAGATCAATATTTAAACAAACATACCACCCACATTGTTTACAAATTATATAAACACTCATTTAAATAATATTTGAACATAATTAATTATATTCACTCACATTGAAAATTATATATATATACTCCTTCTAGGTTTTCCACTCATCATTCCGCGTTTTCTTCGATAGAAAAGGGTTTGAAGATCCCACTTAACAATACTCAGATTGTTTTATTTTCTTTCTTCAATAGATATTTTTCCTGAGGGTTTGAAATTTGAGGGTGATAAAAGAAAAAAGGATGGAAAGAAATAAGAGAAAAATATGTATGAATGTGTATTGTGGGGCAAGAGGGACCAGCAGATGGAGAAGCGGATGGCCGCTTCCCTCTGGTGAGCTAACCAGTCTCTGCAATGTTTGCGGAACTGTGTATGAAAAGGGTAATTTCTGTGAAGCTTTTCATGAAAATGAAGATGGGTGGAACAACTGCAGAATCTGCAGTAAACCTATTCATTCCGGGTGCACTGCATCCGGATCTTCTGGAGCTAAATGCAGATCCTGTGCACTCAATTACAATGACGTGCACCCAGAGAATACCAGTGTTCTCTCACCTGAGAAATCAAATGATAGTGATGAAGAGCTGCGGGAGATTAGAGAAGTCGAGGAAACGGACAGCGACAGTGATGAAAATTTACCCCGCATTTATATGATTGATGGGTTTGAGATCAAAGCTTACAAACGCCCTCTAATGATAACGACAATTAGCATGCGAAAGAAAGACGATCAGGGAGATGAAGGAGATAATGATCTCTCAGGCATTGCAGGAATGCAATCAGATCCTCCTGCAACAACAAAGCATAGAAGGCATCGGGATGGGTGTCGATGTGTAGTGTGTACGCAGCATCCCAAGGGAAACCCACATCCTCAAAACTGTGAATGCCGGGGCTGCGCAATTTATCTTAAGCGTAGAGAGACCACACTCAGACGACGATCAAAGAGGAAGAGCTCTGCAACTGCATCCACATCTAAGAGCGGACGTCCCAAAAAAAGGGTTTAGATTTCTATTGCCTTCCCTCTGATCTGTTCCTTGGTTTGGCTTTCTTATTCGAAGCATGGATGCCTAGTGTTTCAGGCAAAGGTTGGCTCCATGATCTTACTGAAAGAACTTTTTTTCTCATTTGGTTTTTATTCACCGTTGAAGTCATTGGATGGGCAAGAATGTATGTCTGAAAGAATTTTGTTTTTCATTTGATTTTAATTAATCTGCATAATAAGAATGTATAAGTCTTATATTTTCGATTTTTTTAGTTTTATTAGTAATAATATCTCTGATCTACATGAAAGAACTTTGTTTTTTCAACTGACTTTTGAAATCATTGACTGGACATAAGAATGTATGTACAGTTTTATTTGTAATAATCTGTATGATCTACTTGAAAGAACTTTGTTTTCTCATTTGATTTTAACTGACTTTTAAATTCATTTACTGAACAACAAGAATGTATGTACAGTCTTATACTTTCATATATTGTATGAGCTTTTTAGTTTTATTTGTAATAATCTTTATGATCTACCTGAAAAAACTTTGTTTTTTCATTTGATTTTAACTGACTTTTAAATTGATTGGACAATAAGAATGTATATACAGTCTTATACTCTCATATCTTGGATGATTTTTTTAGTTTTATGAATAATAATCTCTATGACCATCTATTTGAAAGAACTCTGTTTTTTCATTTGATTTTAATTGAACTTTATAGTCATTGGCTGGACAATAAGAGTGTATGTACAGTCTTATACTCTTATATTTTGTATGAAGTTTTTAGTTTTATTAGTTTTTAATTTCAATTGACCTTTAAAATCATTGAATGGGGAATCAGAATGTATGTACAATATTATACTCATATCTTACATGAAATTTTAAGTTTTACTAGTAATAATCACTATGATCTACCTGAAAGAACTTTGTTTTCTCATTTGATTTTAATTGACCTTTAAAGTCATTGGTTGCACGACAAGAATATATGTACAGTCTTATACTCTTCATAAACTTTTTAATTTTATTAGTAATGATCTCTATTATCTCCCTGAAAGAAATCAGTTCTCTCATTTGATTTTAATTTACCTTTAAAGTTATTGAATGGGGAATTAAAATGTATGTGTAGTCTTATACTCCCATATCTTAAATGAAATTTTTATTTTTATTAGTAATAATCTCTACAATCTATCTGAAAGAACTTTGTTTTCTCATTTGATTTTAATTGACATTTAAAGTTATCGGTTGGACAACTCAAAGAAATTTATTTTCTCATTTGATTTTATTTGACTTTTAAAGTCATTGGCCACACAATAAGAATGTATGTACAGTCTTATACACTCATATCTTACATGAAATTTTTAGTTTTATTAGTAATAATCTTAATGATCTATTTAAAATAACTTTGTTTTCTCATTTGATTTTAATTGATTGGCTCAGCAATAAGAATATATGTACAATCTTATATTCTCATATCTTACATGTTTTTAATTTTATTAGTAATAATTTCCATGATCTATCTGAAAGAAATTTATTTTCTCATTTGATTTTAATTAACTTATAAAACTATTGGTTGGGTAATTAAAATGTAAGTAGAGTTTTATACTCTTATATCTTGCATGAACTTTTATGTTTTATTAATAATAATTTCTTTGATCTATCCAAAATAGTTTTGTTTTCTTATTTAATTTTAACCGACTTTTGAAATCATTAACTAGACAACAAACATTTATATACAATCTTATAATTTCATATTTTACATGAACTTTTCAATTTTCTTTATAATAATCTTTATAATCTATAAAAACAATTCTGATTTTAACTGACCTTTAAAATCATTGAATGAGAGATCCAAATTTATGTATTCTTAAACTAACCTTTAAAGTCATTCAATGGGAAACCATAATTTATGTACTCTTAAACTCTTTAACATTTATGCAGACACATATATCTTGCATGATTTTTTTTAGTTTGATTAGTAATTGTAGTTTAAGATAAAATATATTTCATTGGGTTTTATGATGAAAATTTGTGTTCTCTAAATTGGAAAGGGATATAGATTTAGGGGAATTTAAGGGTAAAGCTTTCTCACAATGCTTCCATAAAAAGAGATCTAGGCTCTTTTCCATATTAATTATGGAGGAGTATTTTCATTATATTTTTAAAGGATTAAAGTTGATTTTGTGTGATTATGGTTCTTTTTAGATTTTTTAATATATACAATAATATTATTAGATGTCAAATAATTATAAATTAATATTGTAAAGATTTTTTTTTATTTTTATTTTTAGACTGCAGGAATCAGGTAGCACGACCCCATATAAACTGTAGTGTGCCGCCGGTGTGACACGCCCTCCGGTACCACGAGGGTGGGGGAGACTAGACCTCGTGACCAACCTCCTACAACAGGAAAGATTTAGCCAACCGAGCTAGGGCCCCAACCCCTATATTGTAAAGATTTTAGTATTATCTAAATAATTATATTTATATGTGTTTTGTATTTTTTAATTTAGAAATAATTTTCTAAGGTTATTTTTATTAGGATTCATAAATACTTCATAAAATATTTTATTATATTTTATCATAATATTATAATTTATTCATTTATTAAAAAAAATTGAGGAGGAATAAACATCATCATCTATCTTAGCAATCGTATCATCTAGTACCTCTCTACTTTTGTGCTACTTATAATGAGAATATAACATTTCCAAAAATTAATCTAGGCTAATAAAATGAGTATATACAATTACACATAAACCAAACCTAGATTAAGTCAAAGATAGTTAGGATTGATAAAGTCTATAAAATAATTTTATTCAAGAAAATAAAATGCAAGGTAATTAGGGCATTTAGCTCTATTCTTGATGAAAAGGAATACAATCTAGCATAACCAATATCCATATTTTCTTATTGATAACAAGGGTTTGTTCATTGCTTAGGATTGTGCACTAAACTATCATAGTTTCCTAGGTCAACCTACTTGATAAGACTTTCTTTATGATTGTGGGAATGATCAAGGACAATAATGTTATATATGTAGATTCTTTAGTATGATGCAATGCATAATTATATTACATTTAATCAAATTTTCCTTAGCACATTCTTTTCTTTAAATTCGAATGATTTTGATCAATTTCTCAATATGAGAATTATAAATGAATAGAATTAACTGCCTTGAAATATAAATATGTAACAATAAATTGGATATACATGTGTTTTTTCAACTCATTATGGCTTATTAAATGGGAAAGCATTTATTAGTATTGAATTTAAATTTTTAAAATTTTGGGATCATAGACGTAGTTGTGGGATTGATCTCACACTTGTAGGATTTGAATGGGATAAAAATGTGTTATAATCACAATTGAGATTGAACATTTGGGAATAAGTGAATATATAGATGTGGGAAATGCATAATTAGGGTGAATGTAATAAAGCATGTGTGCATATGGATAAAGTAGGGATGAACATGTGGGAGTGTGTGTGAGTGAGGATGAGTAATGGCATGAGAGAATGAATCCATATTTACACAAGAGTGCACCATCTATTGACATAAAGGTATCAAATAATTATCTCAAATGGGAATTGACATGTAATAGAAAATTTGTTAATGAAAAAAATAAATCTCAACCAATCCATCATATGCCACCATAATGTATTCTTAGGCTTGATGTAGACCATTGTCAAAACTATAAATCCAAACTATAACAACACCAAAAATCTATCAAAAGAATTAGAAACTTGAAAGAAAAAGGGAAAATATATTTTAGATTGTGAGGAACATAACATCCCAAATTATTCTCTTATAGAAATGGATAGAAGAGATTTGGCATGTTGAGGGAAGTAAAGATCTTATGAAGGCATGTAGAGTTTGAAATGTCAACTGTGATATAGTTTATAAAGGGGGAAATATCATTAAATGTGCTAGAAATTATGTGGTGACACAAGCAACATTAGATGAAGAAGATAAAAAATCCCTATTGAGAAAATGTGATTGTTTTATAGGTGGAGCAATGGAGATGAGGTCATACAACTAACTTTAAAAAATATAAAAATAAGATGCCTAGTGAGTAGTCTATGAATAATTACAGTGAAAATGATAGTGTTGTTAATATGGTAGAAATGTTTGAAAAAATATTGAATTTGATGAAGAGTGGAAGAGATGGTTATGAAATGAAGGGCACAGTAGAAGTTTTTTTTAATTAAATAGGAAACAAGGGTCTTGAACCCTATACAAGAGCAACCCATGTAGAGAAAATAAAAAAAGGCCTGTAATCAACCAAAAAAACACATCAATTCTTCTAGAGGATGTATGGTAAGACAACTTGATATTAGGAGGTGAGGATGATGAATTTCCTTGGATGAATTAAATTGATGTTTTTGAAGTGGATGAATCCAAATAGATCATGATGTGTGCTTGAAAGAAGAGGTAGTGATCTTTTTATTGAAGATCGTGTGATTAAAATAATTATTACAAATAGAGAGGAAAGTTAGAGGATTGTGATATCTAAATTATTCTTGCATCTAAGGAGAAGTAGAGATTGTTGATCATCGAAGCTTGTGCCTCTCCGATAGTCTTATGGGAAATTGAATGAGTGGGGGGACCAATTTGTGCCTCACTGAATACCTCCAAGATTTTTATAGAAAGTTGACTCTTCTTTGGGGTTTGGAGAAAAGGGTAGAAGGAAATGCAAATATAAAACATAAAAAATGGCGATGCGCCAACGCTTTTACAACATTTCAAACCAGATCATTCCTATGATTGATATAATTAGACACAAAACACCACAACCCTTCATTGTTGGAAAGAGAATGAACAACAAAGGCTAACAACAAGTGTAACGCCCCGCCACGCAACCCTAGGGGAAGTTGTAATTTACTACACAAACGAACTAATTTTTTTTTATTAAGAACAAATAACATGTCAGTTCACTAACCATTGCCAACCAATCCCCTAAGGTTACGAGGCTGAGTTACTTAAACCCAAACAAGAAACATGAATAATAACCATAACAATTAATTGCTTAACAAATTAATGCACATACATTCCATACATGATAATTTACCTCAAAGAATATGAGATACCACTTGATTCCAATAATATAATTTACAACATGATTACAACACTCATTCCCCGAATGAGATAAATCCAATAAGCATGATTACATATTACAAATTCCACCTTGATAACAAATGAGGGGTAATAAAATACAAGATCAACTGAATGAATTAAGCTTGGAAGAACAGGATCCCACAAGCTCTCCAACTGGAAATCTCGTCCACACGAACAAAAAGCCGACCCAATGGATTAAGGTGCACATTCCACCCAACCGTGTGATACCCGAAGGCTCACCCCCCGTGCTAGGAGATAGTAACCAAGAATTCCTAGCAAGGCCATCTACCTCTAGACAAAGGCTAAAACATAAATGAACTGAAAAGGATACAAGTAGAACATCAATTAACACAAAGGTCACGATGCTTCCAAAGAACAAGGATCATTTACGCAGTACAACAAACTGACCTCTAGTTGACATAGAGAGAGTGTCACACGACATTTTCTATGAGTTACCCTAGCTCAACTATCTTAGGCAACCAAACCGGGCTATCCAGGCTCAACTCTACCAGCCGCCAGACCCTCATACCAACTGCACTTCTTGTCTCACCTTCGAATGAGTTATGAGAGAGGCATTAATTATCTTAATTAGTTTGAGAGTTTTTCATTAGTTCTTTTTAAGTTATCACTTACTTAAACCCTAAGTGAGTTACCATGCCAGAACCCCACAAAGAGCCACTCTCTTATTGACAACATACCCAACAAAACCAATCACCAAGGGAGAACTAGATAAGATAACCTCTCTAATCCAAGGAGGCAATGAAACACAAAACCCTCTCCAAACACAAGAGGAAGCAAAGGTCAAACCCTCTCCAAACACAAGAGGAAACAAAGGTGAAAAGGACCAAATTAAAACAACTAACCCATCAAAAACCCAATGACACTCTATGACTAGGGTGACAACTTGGCACGGAAAACCTAGCTACTATCTCCCAATCGATTATTGTTGGTCAATGGACATGCTCAAACCTGTGAACCAGGTGGATTCGATGTCATGTAACTGTCAACCTGCAAACAAAGAGCATATCAAACATACATATATATGATATAATAAAACACACCGTGAAGGGGAAAATCTTAGAATCGTAGGGCGCTCGCAAGTGAGTGATACAGTCCCATCCCCTTCACCAATACACTCATCATAGACTAACAGTTCCATCATAAACAAATATCTCATGCAATAACATGTTACAATAACTAATCATCCTTATACCAATTTAAAACATGTCAAATAAAACATCAAATAAGATACATCACATCACACCAATTAAACTATCACTGTATAATTATCTATCAAATCTCACACACATGATACAACATCTCAATAACTGAAAAGCACATCAAAGCAACCAAGGACACACGATCCAACCAGAACGCAAAATGGAGGGGTATTACATCCTCCCCCCCTAGGGTCAGGCTTACTCCTGGAAGCTTGCAAGCACCCTTAGTACAACTCCATAAAATCACACATAATCAATGGTTCTAAAACTGAACCACTCCATACCTCAACATAAAACAACAACCTGTGCTATAATCAACCCAACCAAGCACACTGTCAATCTATACAATCAACGTGGTGAAGCAACCACCAACCAAATCTCCAAAATACATATCCATGGATTAACATATATAATACCCTATGCACCAATACACATCACCGAGGATCATCCCAAGGCCACACATAATGCGATATCATTACAATGTTTACTCAAGACAAGGTATGCAACATTATCACTTCAACATTCATTTAACATTTTGCATTTTAAATCTAGGTACAATAATTTAACATCTACATGATTTCTTAAGACTCAACACTAAAGTTGGGGACTTTAGGCCTCACCAACAAGATATACCTATTATGCAATTATCATTATCACGCAATGGTTTCACTAATCCCTTTTCTCTAAACTTTTACTTACTGCAAAATGATTTTTCTATTCATATTATACATTTTTCATAATTATGAATGCAACTTGGGGACTTAGGTCCTTTATCCAAGGTTCGATCTAATAAATCAATCTTCATGAATACATAAGCATTATCTCATAAGATATAACATACCATGGTTTCAATACACCACACACTCAAGGACAGGCATCTTCATTTAACCAATGGGAAGAGAGAGAAGACAAGAAATATTTATAGTTCTAACATAGGCATGAATGCAATAATGGTTTCATCATCACACAATCACTTTCACACAAATGCATCAATCATATGAGAGCATGCACAAATCTCTATGAACTAACAACATGATCATTCATTATCTATTATCATATTTCATAATTTTTAAAATAATATAACATGCAAAAGCAACTCCAAAACTACATAGGGTCAATCAGGCAATCACTTGCACAATGAGGTAAAGCACAACAAGACATGCAAGGGGCAGAAATAACAACAAAACTGGTTGTCATCCACCACACACAACACACCAAATTCACACGCTACACAATTGTCCATAATGCATTATTCTAGGAGGAAGGATATTGGTGCATTGTGCACTACACCGAGGATCCTATCCTTTCCATTGGCTTCCTACACCATTGGACCTACACCACCTCACAACAAATTC
>VDFB02259729.1:0-82345 GCA_007258455.2 Sequoia sempervirens | reverse complement strand
CATGGCATCCATAAGGCCTAGATACAGATGAAGAGGACAATCAAAATCATAATGGACAGTCTACTGTGAGATGAAGATTGAAAGCTATTTCAGGAAAGCTATGCTTAAGGACATGGAGACCAAGATCCAATGCTGTTTTAGAAATTGCAGAATGGAAATACAGCTAAGCTAGCCACAAAATTCAGATAAAACATGCCATGTTCCTTCATCATCAAATACATTGGGATCAATTCATGCAATCTTAATGCTAGAATAAACAGTAAATACCTAAAGCTACATGAGAGGAGGGACTTATATATATGGTTGTGAAGCATTTGAGCATTAATCTTGGCTTGTTCTATCATAGTCTTTGACAAAAGGTGTTTATGCAATCCATGTATGAGTTGTTAAAAGCATATTTATCATTTCCATTGGCCTGTTCACCCTCTAGTGTATATAAATATGGATCACTGGCTCTTCTTCCTTAGACATCATGAGAACAGATGTTGGTGACTCAAAAATAAGCATCATAATTTCTTAGAGGGAATAGCAAAGAGATTGCAGTGGCCTTAAGATGAGCGTTCATGGCAATGAAAGAATCACATAACACAAGGACATTTTATTTATAAACATTGCAAAACTATACTGTACATAAATGTCTATAGTTGAATATTTACAAAGGAATGTTACGAAGGTAGATGTCAAAATCCATAAGTAATACATTAAATATTAGTTAAGCAATAATTGTTGCACATGGCCTGTTAAAGAATAGCTCCTCTAACGCTGACTGTCATAAGCGATGCATATGGTGGAAGAAGATGACTAGAACAAGGGCAAGCTGAAACAAAATCAAAAAATAATATTATCAGAAAGTGAGTTGAATTTGCAAAAACAAAATAAAACAATTGATCAAAAAATAATTATTCTCATGCACTTTATACTGTATAGTCCACGCACTTCCTATTAAATTCATTGCATTTGGTTTCTGTTTTTAACGTCTGTATACAGTTGCTTGGATGGCTCAAGTAGACTTCAACAAATAGTAGTGTGTTACAGTTGCTGGGAATAATAATCTTCTTTTCAAGATTCATCTCCATTCTTTTGTAAGGAATCATATGGTCTAGTAGTCATATTGTATCTTTTGAGAAAATTTCAGAAAAAATTGCTTTCCTGCACCAGTGGGTTAAGAAGATAATAGCAAGATAAAACAATATTATGACAGCAGAGATAAAAACAATTAACAGAGGAAAAACAGAGCACTCAATTCTATATTTTGCAGGCTGCTAAAATACTGTCTTTATTCATGTATATATAAAGGAAGAACTAAACAATTACATTGATCGCTGTATCTGAAAGTATAATGTGAAAACTATAAACTAAGCATGCAGATTACATGCATTATTCTCTACAGTGAAAAGACAATCAGTTTGGCGGTGGAAGCCAAGTTTATTAACAGTTACCAAAGCAAACTAAGACTGTTCTAAACAAAGGAATCCACATGCGACATGCAACATACAATCTAAATGAATCTAACAAACTAATTCTATGCAAGACATTCAGCGGCAGTAGAACTGGAAGTCAACAGTTATCAACAATTTATAGTAACTCTGTTTGACTGGATTTCGGTTACACTACACTATATTGAGACTGCATCAAATTTCATGTGGTACATCCTTGGATTTTCTATGATCTCACCTAACTAAAATCTCATAATAGATCAATGGACAATTATATTCTATTCTTCTATTGTGCTTCTATATTTTTGCTATGGGCTAAGGTATTATCAGATACATATTGTATTTGAGTCTATTTTGACATTTTGAGTTCATAACATTGATATCAACACAGTTTTTGGACTTCAAATTTCTGTTAGATCTTGAATAAAATGAAGGGGTAATATGTGGCATTATCTCCTTGCAAATTAGAAGTACTACGGGCACATGTGAGCTGGCAAGATATCCATACACTAAAGGCCATATGAGGAAACACTAACCAAATAAAACAGTCAATAGACACAAATTTGTCCATAAAAGTATTTGAGGATCCACTGTTGGCAAAACACAATATTATTCCTATAAACACATAACACACGATCTATGACTTTCACTATAAAGGCAGGTGAATGGAAGTGTAAATATAGGAAAAAAATCTCTTAACCCAAATTCATATTGGATTGACCTGCCCAAGAATACAGCTCTTTCACTAGAAAGATCAAATGTAAGATTCTTAATTTGGATATAAATCCTCACGTAATAGCTAGAATATAATGGAGCAATTTAGATTATTACGACTTAGAATTGTTATATTGTTGCCATTTGAGTTCAAGCAATAAAGA
The DNA here is from genome assembly GCA_007258455.2 of Sequoia sempervirens. Taxonomy (NCBI): domain Eukaryota; kingdom Viridiplantae; phylum Streptophyta; class Pinopsida; order Cupressales; family Cupressaceae; genus Sequoia; species Sequoia sempervirens. The sequence goes on along the minus strand of VDFB02259729.1, from coordinate 80,031 downwards.
TTGTTGTCATTTGTATTGTTATAACCAAATTATTAATTGAAACAATCTACACCCAAAGCAATATAGATTGTTGTCATTTGTATTGTATATACAAATTATTAATTGAAACAATCTACACCCAGAGCAATTTAGATTGTTGCATAGGACACATCCCCACATCCATCCACCCTGGAAACTCAGAGAAACACCAAAATTAACAGACATCACATAGATAACAACCATAGGCAAGAGATGAATCAAAAGGCATGATAATTGAAATGAGAGGGGGAGGATACTACTGCATGAATCCCTAATCCAAAACTTGGGATAAAAGGCTTAAAGGGTGCACAACCTGTTTTCCCAGAAGTTGTAGCTGCTCCTCTGCTTCCCCATATGACCCTGCTGCTAGGAGAATGAGAGAGTAAAATCTGCTGGAGTGCTGCGGTAGGAAGCAATCACCTTAGACTCATCTGAAGCCCAAGGGTCAAGTCTAACACTCTCTACCCTCCTGCTGCTGCTCGCAACCTCTTCTCCAGTCTAGTACTGGACCTTATAAACTTGGTGTATTTTGAAAAACACAAGGCAATGACATGCCCAAGCATGTCAGTTGGGACTTGTATCTAAGAGATATTTGAAAAAGCAGACATAAATAGTGGAGATGGGATGAACATACCAAAGAGTCATCATGCAGCTTGATAAATATGCTGGTTACACTGACAAAGTGTCATAGTCTGAGTTGGTGTCTCTGTGACAACACAATCCTCTGAGAGCAACTATGTGTGATAGAGAATAATAGGAGGATCTAAAAATTTGTATTCTCTAGAACACTAAAAACAATTGGGGAGGATCTTCTACAGTCATACTTCCTGATTGTGTAGCTATAACTGAAGGTGCAACAAAATACAAAAATAATAGAAATACAATGGACAAAGGAATTGTGTCATACAAAAATACATAGAAAATAATAAAAAATGTTATTGAGTAGGCATGAGACTCTTACTTTGCATATGCAACACTCTTGTTTCCTTTCCACATGCCTCTACTCTTCAGTCTTCACACACAAATATTTAATCCATCATTAATTTCCCTGAATTCTAATAATCTATTTTATTTTAAAGTAAAGATATAATGATATGCGTATGGAAAACATGGAAGGTATACTTTCATATGGCAGAGTTGCATTTGCAATCATAACAATATCATGTTGCTTCTTCTGCTTCACCACTTCTCCTGCAATTGCATGCCCCCTCCTTGAAAGAAATCTCTGCCTCAATTTCAAGGCAACAGTTCTAGATATGGATAACACTCTATGAAGTGAATTTAGTATCAAGCACAAGCACAAGTAGAAAACAGTCGAAATAAGTAGCAAAGTTCCTTACTAGGGATTCAAACAGACGGCAAATAATATTGAAAGAGATCACCTGCTCAGTCCTGCAGCACATGCCTGCACAAACGGGAGCCTATGGAAATAAATGTCCATGGCATTACCGAATACATTATTTAAACACTCCTTTTAAATCTAGCAAAGCTTTTAATACATGTCCATTCCCTGTTTTGATGCTTCCATGCGAAAAACATGCAGTGCTCAACAACCATGAGTTGCAGCCAGATTCCTGGAAACATCAGTATTCCCTGCCACGTCCAAACACAACCAGCTGCACGTGCCCTACGATGCAAAAACAATAATGAACCTTAGCAGTATTCTTTAATTGTTCCCTCACCGTGCCTCATTGGACGGTATTTTCTGAAACTTTGGGAGAAATTTTATTTTATTTTTCTAACCAAGAAAATACAATAGCCCAATCAAAAATAAGCATAGAACTATTTTCAAGAAAATCAAATCAGCAAGAAAACTCACAAACATTAAGAAGCGGATTGATTTTTGACTCCCTTGTAAATTAAATCTGGGGGGTATTAGAGTCAGTTATTTTTGTCAGTTGCAAAAGAGATTAAAGGTGCATTGGCCATGGTCTCGTACATAGTGGTATTGTATGAGAAGAGCATACAAACAATTTTTTTTGAATGTGCACAGGAAACATGTCCCCTAGAGCCCTCCCATCCCCATCCCCATCCCCGAAATGTTGTTGAACATAGGAACATTAACATCAATATTGCCTATGCAGACTTATACGCTCATGCCCCATGCTTAAGTAAAGGATAAAGCTAAGTATTGACACAATGAATTCTCGTTTTTGAATGACCTGTGGATACAAGCATATAGCACATGATAATGTGAGGTGATAATGTTGCTGCCAAAGCACTTGAGGAGTGTAAAATGCTAAAACTGGGCAAACAAATTATGGCACTCTGAGCTAAAAATGCTATTATACCGAATGCCAAAAAAGGCCCAAACTACTGCAACAAAGAGACAACACTCCATGAGCCCTGTTATCTCTAAACCTAAGCTTAAACCTTTTTCAAATTAGCAAACCCTGGTTTTTTAATACCAATTTTTGGTACTAAGTATCATTGGTTCTCTCTGGTTTCAAATTTCATCTATGACATACTGCTTAAACCCTAAGCTTGTAAACAGAATGATAATGTTTCTTACATGTATGCAAACTGCAAATAACAAACCGTATTGCACAAAAGGCAGACAAAAGATATAATTGAATGGAATGATAGTACAATTGATTGTTTTGAAAACTTCCTATCATGTAGTCCCCATTGCAACAGATGCAACCCTGGAGTATACTGCAGGATATGAAAAAATACTAACCCTTTTTCCTCTTGTTTCCATGATTTTCTCCCAGCCAACCTGCAAACAGAATGGCATGAATCACAGAACAATACATCTAGGCAGGGAATACATATGGAAGGAGAGGAGCATCTAGGAAAATGGTTTTTCTGACCTATGATTGGACAGTGAGCATTTTCCTGGGGTTTTCATTTCCCTTCAAAATATTTTGAAAAGACTTCCCAATAAAAAAGAAGGCGAGGAATATATCAAACAGGTTTATAAAGTTCTACCATTGCTGATAATGTGCAAGCACGTGTTCTACATGCTGACTTACATGGCGACTATCCGTTCAAACAGGTTTTGCACAACTGTCAATATCTTCCTACGGTTGAGAAGTCGTTCCAATTACTGGGAAGCCATAAGTGGGTAGCTCTGTAGTATCAACAGAGAAGTAGGAAGGGTAACTCAGGACTGTTGAGAGTTGTATCATTGTTGTTTCCCATTGAGCTTGGTTGCTTTAGCCATACGTTCTGTTTAATTATGCTAGTAGCTGTGACTTTTGGTGAATATCTGATTTGATATATTCGAGAAAGTGGTAGGTTACCTTGCTGTAATTAAGATATGTGGATTATCTATTTCAAGGAGCGCTACAGTTCAAATAGAGGTTTGTTTCAGACGAGTGGATACATTCTCTCTTGCCTCCTGATTGTTGAACGTTTATATGCTTTCAGAGTACAGGTATTTTATTCAAATTTCTCAATTATTTTAGCAAATTTTGATTGGAGTTTGGAGCAATCATGGCTTTGTATACGGCACCTCATTCTCATACCTGCTCTTCCTGAAATAGCTTGTATTCACCTTACATTTTGTCAAGCCCATTGCATTGAATAATACTCTTTTAAGTCTGAGCTTGTTTGAGCTCTGTTTTTTATTGTGTTGTATGCAATTACATTTCAATTTTGAACCCGGTGTTTTGACATTTCATGCTTTCGAAGATCAGTGTTTGGGTTCTTTACTGTTTGCTCGAAGGTAAGTATCCACCCATTTCTCTTTCTCGCCATTGGTATTCACAAGCGGGCTCTGTTTAGATAGCTATTATGTTGAAGATTTTTCTAGTGCATTAGTATTAATTAGATGAATATAATGGGCATGGCATAAACCCTAAGTGCAAATAGCAATTTTGCTAGTCTGTCACCGCTACAAACTATATGATTTAGTAACCCTGATTTTTAGAGTTGTAATATATAACTCGTACTCTATAAACATTTTAGATGATCAAGGACGCAAAGAAACCATTTTCTTTTCTCTTCCTGAACGGATAGAGGTACGCCATGACAGACCAACAACTGCTTGAAATTTCCCCTCTAAGTCGGTTCGGTTTGAAATCTTGTTATTAGTCCATTATAATATGCTGAAACCTTGGCAAAATCATTACATTTGTTCCATGATTAATACTTGATAACCATGGCTTAGGTTTTTAACAACATTGCCACTTCTTCACCTCGTACATTTAGACTGTGATTCAGTTTGTTATTATTTTGATTTATAAATTTGAAGAGATTAGGAACGGTGGGGCATTGATATTCTGATATGGATTTAGAGTTGGTCATTCTCTACCGCTTCTCTCCCGAATGCGCTCTCTATCTGTCATTGTTGTGTGTGGCCCTCTAAAAACCCTCGATTGATTTCATCCCTCTGCGAAGTGCATTGGCGAACATGTATTTTGTGAGGAGTGTTTGGAAATACAAAGGCATGTCCGCTCCTAAAACTTGTATACTAGAGTACTGTCTTCGGCATCTATTTGCATGGGGTTTGATTTATTTTATTGAAGTAGGGTTATGAGATCTTGCATTCTCATCACTTTTATGATTCTAAAATCCTCAGTATGCGTTGGCAGTGTTTTACCACATGCAATGAACAAGTGATCCACCCAATCAATTTGCTTTGTTTACCATGGTCTCAGTCTATGCCAAAACAATAGCTTTGGAATAGGGTATAGGTATGTCAATTGTTTGACAAAATGGCTTCAAAAGGTGTAGTCTCATGGACTGTTGTACAAATTAAATGCGACATGTAAGTGGTGAGAACCCACGCAGTTGAGAAAATGCTCTTAAATGGGTCAGGTTTTCACACCTTCCTAATGCATTCTATGTTTTAAAATGTACATAATAAGTTCATAGTTTTCATCTTCACATTTCCACTTCCTATGGCACAAGTGTGCACAAATACCCTATCTTGCAGAATGGTTGAATCTGGACCATTTCACTAATCTTGTCTATTAGTAATTATTAGTATTTTATATATGATGTTTATTATTTGTTTTTCAATGTTGAGGGTTTTATCAACTATAAATTGCTCTTGAGCAGGAAAAATTTGGACCATTTGTATTTTTATCATTTGAATGAGCATGGTCGAGACTAATGTATCCGAATTGACTTTTGCTTATTTGTTTGCTGGGCCGGGTGAATTAATTTTCTTCAAAATGATTAAATGTGGATTTCTAATTGGATTGTGCAGTTTTTGCTAGGAAACATAACAAAAGTGTGAGAACAATGTCCATAATAGGCAAGAGAATCACAAGATGGGTGACCCTAACAACTAAGATAATTACCGTTTTACAGGCAGAAAAGGAAGGCTAAAAGCACATTTTATTAGAAGGTAGGGATCAAGGTATGCAAACCCTAAAACAATGAAGACCTACAACATCCTTAGTAACTGCTATCAACACGTTTTTAGGTACACAAATTTTTCCATCAAAGTACATTCTAGAAAGCATTGTTTTATAGCATGCCCCAAAAAAACATAGGACTATCATTTGCAGGAAGAAGAAAAGTTTTCCTGAACTAAGTGCTTCGGAAATAAGGAGATTTTTGTCTTGATTGTAAAATATGCCAAAGACAAAGATTAGAAAAGTTGTATCTCCACGGCAGTCATTAATTTCGCTGCACAAAAATAGTCTTATTTGCAGCAACAAGAATAGCTCTCCTGGACTACAGGCTTCGGAAGTGGATATGTATATGGTTATTATGGAAGAATATCTTTTTGCCAGACATTATTTTAACTGCAACAAAGATAGTCTTCAGCAAGGAAACTAACAATCTAGACACCTTCAAATCTAATAAACAAGTGATGTTGCTTTGGTACACGGATACCAGATAAAAAATACATAACTACTTTGGAAGCATGCATATACAACATTTAAGCATGGCCATAATGGTGTTGAAATGAATCTTAATCTGATAAAAAATGAGGTTTATTAGTACCCAAAAGTGGCCTTGCAAAAATTCAACTATATATAGGAAGAATGATGTCCTCGCATTTCATCACATGACCATTGTAAGGCAATTTCAATAGTTATGTCAACCATACAAGATTGCTCCTAATGCAGATGGATTTGTAAGGCTGGGTTTGCTCTAGAGCTTGGTCATGAGTTAAAACCATAGTACAAAACACTTGGAATATATGTATAGGTTTAAGCAAAAAGAGATCCCTTGTCCTCACAGGTAGGGTCTCTCAAAACTGTACAGTCGAGACTTTCAACTGATTTTTACAAATGCTATAAACTCTTACTCACCAGATTTTTTTATCGATTGTTTAAAATTTCATGGTCCAACCCAATTCAACTCCATTCTATATTTTCTACATCAAATGTCCTCATTCCATGCTGTTGCAATTTTCTGGAATCTATGTCAGTTTGATCTCCATCAAATTTTACTTTGATGGAACAATAAGTAGAGCACTAAGAAGACAATATGATAATTTGTGAAAGATATTTATGCATGCTTGGCCAAAGATAACTTATCTTCAGCTCCTTAACTACATATTTCTGGTGGGTTTTCTATGAGCCAAAACTTTGAAAATCTAGACATGTATCAAGATTTGAAGATATTTCACATGATGCCAAACCTTCATGGCCATTTTCTACACCAAACATGAAAAGGTTTTGATTTTCCAAAGAATTCCCTTATTTGTGAAAAAATCATATTGGTTCTTCAAGCATTGTTCTACTGTCTTAAATCTAACAGATATTCTTCTGAGCATGGTTCTAGTATAGGTCAGTCTACCCTGCTTCCTAGCAAATATTGGCAAGAACTCATCATCATAAATTGAAGGAACATTAGATGAGTACATTGCCACCTTTGTATTTTCCAAGTATCATAGGGTTATTTGACAATGCAAGATTCTCAGTCAACATTGCTCCAATTAAATTGTTTCCTAACCATATTATCTTAGACATTGTAAGGGTTGCATGGGAGCAATGGGTATATTACAAGAAGATCCTTTGGTATAGGTTGTTCCATGAACATAGTCACGTGGATAGGTTTTGTGGCTTACCAAGAACATCAACCAAAAGAATAGGCAAGCTAGCCAAAGAGAGTAGAGACAATAAGCTCTCAAGATTCTCCACAACAATTAGTCAGCCTCAACAAAGAGAAACAGTTGGTAAACCACAAAGGAAAAGCATGACAGGTTGGGGATGAATACCACAGAGAATATGCACACGAAGGGAACCTCATCACACATAGAGGGACCAGCTCAAAATGAGTTTCAACACTTTGGCCTCATAGGAAGTCTACAAAACAGAAGATATCTTAATTGAAAAGCCAAAGTCATCAAAAGCCATTTAAAAATAGCTTGGGACCATAGAAACTAGTGTTCCCTCTTGATCAAGTGTTCTTCACACCAGCTGCTGCAAAATCAATACACATATCCAAAAAGTTTAAAGGTTCAAGAAAAAACTGTATGAGCCTGAATTTGAAGCTTTTATTCTCCAGCCCAAGCACTCTTATAAAACGGAAACCAATGCTCAAAATCTCCTAAAAAATTGCATTGGGAAAAGCACTACAAAGCATACAGAGGGTAAACCATATATGGGGTAGGCATGGAAAATTCTAAATGGTCACTACCAATGTTTGGCTGAAGACCGATAGATTCTACAAGCTATTGCCATATTGAAATATGGTAGATTTAGTAATTTCAGACCAAGTAAAACCAATTTCCACTATGGCTACTTTTTTATTTATTTTTGCATATTCAGCTCAGTTATTGATAATACTATTTTTTTCTTTATGGTTCAGCTTGCTCTTGTTCTAGTCATGATCTTGCACCATATTCATCCCTCCTTTGGAATAGAATTGCACCATGAAAAAATTGATTGTATGCCAGTGAACATTAGAGCTCTTGCCTAACAGTTTTGAAACTGTTGTTGTATCAATGGAACATGCGTGTGATTTGGACACATTATATAATTTAATATTTGCATACTTCATTGTAAACTATTTTCCATGCATATTGTATCATTATCACTCTATCCATCCTATTTCGAGTTACTTTTTCACATCAAGCAAGTGCTTTATTCTTTTTCCTTTTCTTGTCTCCTCTTCAGTTGCCATGAATTTCAAGATTAAAGTAAGAAATTTTATACCTTGCTCTGGTCTGATTCTACACTAACATGATCTGGATTGAAATGTTGTCAAAATTTGTTGTAGAAATTTCACATATTCACATGCTAGCTCCTATAAGATTCAATATCAATTTATTCATACTTTATTAAGGATTTCTTCACAGTATGATAGTTGGATATGCCTCATCTAATCACAAGAAAACTTTTTATCATAAACAATGGCTCCTAGGAGAAAATTTTAATTTATGTTACCCCTAAGTGGGGATTGTAGAAATGATTGTGCAAAACAGTTCATGTGCCCTTTCTATGCTTCCACATTTGTTGACAACCACAGGCTCTAAACTCAGCGCTACTCATATTTCCTGGCATACTTTAAGCTGTTTATCTTAGCATCAACGGAGCCAGGTAGGAAGGAAGGGCATTCTATCAGATGAATTTCTATTGTCTGATGTTCATTGGAATAAGTTACATTCAATTGAGTTTCATTTTTCTGGGTTGCATGGAAGCGGGTTTCTTGTCTGACCCACATTGGAAGGGGCCACACTGGAAGGGGTTTCAAATTACTGGATTGCACTTACATGGGCTTTATGCATTTGAATTGCATTTTACTATTCAACATTGGGGTGAGTTGTACTTGTGTGGATTTTATTGAAATTAGTCCCATTATGCTCAAATGGGTTTTTCTATTGGATTAGGAATTTTGTTTTTGAAACATGTTTCATTTGTCTATTTCCACTGAAATGGTTTTTAGATAGGCCAAACCCTCTAAAAAAGCTTCACCAGCACAAAATAAAAAAATAAATGAGTGCATAATTAGTGAACAACATAACTGTGAGATCCACATGAACTTCATACAAGAGAGCTATTTTCTCTGCACACAAAATATGGCGCCATACTTTGATTTCAAGCCTATGTGTACATAATAAATTTGTTAAAATGGTTGTAGAAACTTTCTAACAAATGGATAGGCATAGCATGAAACAGGCCGCCACATTTAATATAAACATCCACAAGAATGCTTGCCACATTAACGTCTAATAAAAAACCTGCTCTAATAACAAGGGCATGAACCTGTTCCACATGTGGGGTACTCATGCACGCTTTGAGAAGGCTTGCAAAGATAGATCTTTTTGGTTTGACCTGTTCCTGCTGCATTTCACAAAAAAGCCTCACAACCTTCCCATACTGTCCACAACTAGAATATCTAGCCATCATGGCATTCCAAGTAATGACATTTTGTTTAGGCATTTTGTCAAACACATGGTGTACATCAACCAGACCATCGCATTTCATATACATGCTAATGCGATTGTTTCCTATGAAAGTATCTCGATTGAATCCTATGTGGGTTATGTGAGCATGGAATCGCTTTCCTTGTCTCAAATCTTTACTGCAGGCACACTCCTGCAATGTAACAACATAGCTTTGGAAGTCTCTCTTTAAAATATCCACAGCTTCCTTTAATCCTCATCCTTGCTTGAAAAATTTGTTCACATCCAAACTTGGCAATTCTGTCAAAGCAGCTGTTGCAGTGACATTTCCAAACAGACATGTTTGATGGAAGAGAATTTGCATCCTGTAAACAGATCAAAGTTCATCACCATATTTGAAACCATAGCTATAAGAGGCCATTCCATGTTTGGATGGAACAACCTTGCAACATCGTGTGTTTGGATAGAACAACCTTGAAACATTGTGTATTTGAATGGAATGACCATGGAATGTTGTGTATGACATGACGACAACAACTGCAATAGCAATTTTGCAGTGTTGTTGCAAAGATTTCATTATATTTGAAATGGCATATATCACCAAAACTACCATTGCACATTTTGCTTGTACCTGAAATGGCATATATTACGAAACTTTGGAAAAAAGTTTATTGTACATGCATTTAAAGGTCACACAATCATGCAAAATGAAGCATTTATGAAGCTTTGTGTTATCCACAATAGAAACTCAACTTTGCACCTACTGATTACTATTTGTCATATCATGTTTCCTAAAGGAATTCGATCAAATAGCTAACATGTCTTCTCTATGTGCACCCTTGCAACTACAACTTTAAACACAATCCCTCTATCCTTAATTGTTTTGATGGATGCCCACGCACTGTCCCATAGCTCTCATTTTGGCACAGGCAGTAAGGATGCTGGAAAAGGTCGTGGAATTTGGATTTACACCTACCAATTGCTCATTCTTGAAAGCTCTAAAATTTTTGTGCAGCAAATCAACTCCATTTCAAACGTAATACCAAACCATTTGAGGCATTTTGTCAAACAGTTCATGTGTTTTTTTCTATGACTCCACTTTATGGCACGACAGGAAGGATACTAGCAAAGGTTAAGGAATTTGGCTTTACACTTGTCCTTTGTATTAGCTTGAAAGTTTCTAAAGCCTTTTCAACGAACCATTTTATGCATATCCTATTCCAAATCTTGCATTTTGGCACGAACCGGGAAGATGTTGGCAGCCAATCGTGGCATTTGGGTTTCCACCTAATTGTATTTGCTTGAACATTTTAAGCAAATCCATTCGGTGCATATTCAAAAATCATTCAATTCCATGGAATGAAATCTCTTTGGAGCGCTCTGTCAAATAATTCTGGTGCTTTGTCTATGATTCCATACTTTGCATGCTGCACGTCAGCCAATACACTTACAAATGTAACATTTCCAACTATAATATCTAATAAAAATATCCAATCATTATGCTTTGATTATTGTCCATATTTCGTTTCAGCTCCCATTTAGGTGTAGGCACAGGGATGTTGGAAAAGGTTGGAAAATTGATATTACAATAGCCAATTGCATTTGCTTATGAGTTTTGAAAGTCTTTTTCAGCAAGTCTATTTTATACATATCCTATGTATGTCCATATTCTATTTCAACATTCTCATTTTTCATAGGCAAGGAGATGTTGGCAGCTTTACGCTTGCCAATTGCATTTGCTTAAAGGTTTCTAAAGCCCTTTCAACCAATCCATTTCATTCAAATCCTACAGTTCATGCATTCTACAAAACCTCACTTCTCAAAGGCTAATCTGCAAATCATGACATGCCAAGAAACCACAATTCTTTGAAGCATTTCAACATGGATGTAAATTAGGATGTTTGTAGCCATACATTTGATAGAAACCCCTTCATATTTCATGTGCAAAGAAGATTCAAATCAAGTCTTTCTCCATGCATAATCCTCCAATTCTCCATTTCATGCCATTTCTAAAAATGGTTAACCCTCTGTTCCCTTTCTTTTTAAATGCTCACAAGTCGAGAATTTTTAAAATTTGAGCAAGGTTAAAATTCATCCAAATGCATCAAATGCAAGTTCAAATTTATTGAAATGCAAGTAAAATGGGTTAGAAATGTGAAAAAATTGAGCAACGCAGTTAGAATTTTGAAAAACCTGAGCAATGAGGTTAGGATTTACCCAAATGCAAGAATACTGTGGTTTTGCATCTGAATTTTTTTTTTAGGTTGCAGGAAATCATCCCTTTAAATGCAGGGAATGTCTTGGGTGTAGAAGACAATGACCCTGCTGCAAAATGGCTTGCACTTATTCGCCAAACATTGAACACAAACAAAAGTCAAAGTAGCAGTTTAACACCTTGTAGCAGGGATGGGCCAACATCTTAGTCAGAAAAAATTTACAGTTTTTATTTTGATTTAGGAGGTTCCCAAGTGCTAAAGCAATCATCATCAGAATTAATAAATACACTTGACAGGACATACATGCCAATTTAGCCTCAAGGAGGTTAAATGTTATCATATCTCATTTCTAATGCACGTTTATAGTCACAACTTAGCATAGCATTATAAAAATTTGGACAATTAGTTAAATATGGACACTATATTTTAATACTGAACATCCATAAGAACAGTCATCTAAACATATATATTGACTTTTATAGTAGTAGTAGTAGTACATACCATCCTGGCCTAATGGATTTTAAATGTCGTCTCTTCTCATTTCATACATGTTTGTTCATAAATGTGGGTGGACTGGATATCCACTAAGGTATTGGTTGTTATATGGATGAATTTGTGGTGTAAGATTATTTATGTGGGTGTATTGGTTTGGTATAGCATATTCACAGATGCAGATGGAGATGGATCAAGAGCCTACCAATTTCAAACCTTCATGCAAGTTGTCCCTGCCACATGTATGTGTGTCCATCATGGATTATTTTATGTTTGGATACCATCTTGCATAAGTAGAAACAATCTATGGATCTTTTTCTGTCACTATCTTTGGAGAAACAAGACTCTTGTAGTTGATTTTCTTAGTTGAGTTAGAACTAAACAAGATATATTTAATCATTGTCTTTTCATGTCAATGGATGTAAGTAGTTTTCAGTTGGTTAGCTATCGTTCATGTGAGATTCTGATGGTGATGATCCATAGAGTTGTATAATGCACCTTTGAGAAACTTATTTGGGTGCACCTTTTGTTGAATATTTCATACCATTTGATGGAAGAATTTTAAATTTATACTTGTTTGGTGTTATATTGGTTAAATCTCAAAAGTGATGGTGATAATGTGCAGGGTGGTAAATGCACCCCTTGAATACATTGCCTTTGATCTTGGTTTCTCGAGGAATCCTCTGGCAGAAGGTAAGGACATGATTTATGTGTTCAACTAAGGAGGCATGGTGGATGAGTTTGATATAGTCTATTTATGCACTCTATGTGTAACCTTGTTGTATGTTCATGTGTGATATAGGTCTCCTTGTGAGTATGTGTCTTGTGGGAACATTTTTGGGGTGTGCCATAAGTGGTTGGATTGCAGATGGACTAGGCCGTTGCCGTCCCTTCCAAGTTAGTGCAATGCCAATGATAGTTGGTGCATTATTCAGGTTATCTAATTTACACAATTTGATTCAATCATCCAAATTGTGTCCAATGGTTTATCAATTTCACAAATCAGCTAGAGCGTGACATGTTTTTGATGATGAACTAGTCAAGATTAATGCTCAAATTCTTACTGTTTATTCTAGCATTAAGATCGTATGATTTGATCCCAATGTATTTGATGTTGCCTCCAACAACTGATAAGTCAATTATTTTGGCCAGTGATGTGTGTCATGTAATTACTAATATGATAATATCTGATGTGATACATTATCATTTCATTTAAATTTGTGGAGATCTAGCTTTAAAGGGTTAGAAACCATAGACAATCTTTGAAGGGGTTTATTACTATAGCTGAATGTATGCCATTGATGTAGTTGAATTAGACAAAACATACTTTTGTTCCACTGGTTGAATTTGCACTTTGTTGCCACTGAATTCTACCAATAGTTTCCTCCTGTGGTTGAATGAATACTAAATTATTTTAGGTAAATACCGAAAGAAAGTTATGCTTGCTGAAGTCTTTGCCTATTTATGACAACCTTTACTTTCTTTCTTTTTGCATGTTTGATTACAGGTTATCACCACTGCTAAATTTTAACTATGTTCCAAAATATCTTTACATAAGTGGATTTAAGATCCCTATTGCTAACAATATTGTTAGGTAGACTGCACTTCAGAAATGTTTAGAGTGTTGAGAATTGGTACAAGATTTGAAAATTTGTGTGTCATCTCAAACTGGATAAATCAACTACATACCTGGTGTTGTCATTTTCTTTAGAACTTTGAGGTAAATATGCGATAGCCTACATATATGATTTCCAACTAATTGTTTGATATGGTAAGGCAATAAGTTTTTTGTAAGAGATCTTATTTTAACTTTGTTTACTTGATAGAATCATGTCTTGTGGCATACTTTTCTTTGTATTTTACATATTCTTATAACATATTATTTCTTAGTGGTTTTATATGCTTTATTTCTTTACTCTTGAATTCCCATGGGCTATCATGAAATTTGTATAAAATATTTTGATTTGAGAGAGTTGTTACTAAATTTGCATTTTTGCAATAAAGTATGTTGTCTTCTAACCTTTATCTTGGTACAACTAAGGAGCATGATGATATTCTCGCCCTCTTCATCATTTTATGCTCTTTTTAAATAATTGAAATCTTCCATAGAAGCCCTTTCTGAGATAACACTGTTCGCAATAGGAAGGAGTTGCCATTGACGGAGGAAGAAGACCAAGCATTTGGGATACTTTCTCGCATACCCCTAGTTAGGTGTTAAATTATAAAATTTATTAGTTGGATGCAAAAAGTGTAAATCTTCATGATATTTTCTAAAATAAGGAAAATTTCAGATTTAGTGAAATCTTACCTTTCTATTTTGCTCTTATTTTATGCATCAACAAGAACAGTGAACTTTTAGCTTATACATATTGAAGTTTCTTTTCATGTGCATATCTCCATTATTTTCAATGAATTTCATGTTTTATGGTTCAGAATCATTCAAGCCCTATCAAATGCTTTGTTTGGTTGCCAAGCTTTTGGCCAACATTAACATAATACCTACATTAACTCTCTTGTCAAGGTTGATTGGTTTACCTTGGCTCTAATAACAAATGTGAATTTGTGAGACAATAAGACCAATTCTTAAAGATATCATTCACTTAACCATCCATCCACACCTTCCTGACGTCTTAGCACTATAACAACCTTCTTTACTTGAGATCACCATAGAGTAGAAGAAACCCCTTAGCAACAAATGCTCACAGTTTGTTGTGTGGTTCAACATCAGAGCTTGTTCCAGATTCAGGCTAACAAATGGTGAAGACAATAGCAAAAACCAAAAAAAAAACTGCAAAAATACTCATAACACGGTTTTCCCTACACCCAGACCTACTTAAGGCAGGGACTTCAACTCGCGCAGAGAGCTTGTTTTACAAGATGAATTAGTCAAAAATTATTTTATTTGGCTTTATTCCTCTCAATATTTTGCTAAGACTTCTTCAAGAAATCCATTTGTTCAAATTGGCATTGCATGTGGCTTTGGGTTAAATGATTCATGCACCCATGCTATGCTTTTACACTTCCATACATGTCGAATAATGGCATTTGCAAATATAAAATTCCACCAAAGCTCCAAATTCGTTAAAGCATCAAGTTTAAGAGGTTTAGATAATGATCGAAGCGAGAGATATCGAAACATGAACAAAACCAAAATTGAAAACAAACCAAATAATGTTTTTGGTTTGTGTTGATTGTCTGTCCACTCATGTGCTCTTGCACCAGACATGTCGGGTAGAAAAATTGTGAGCATGGGCTCACAATAGTAGAGTTGAGTAGTTGCACTACTCTTCCAGGTTGACATCAACCTGTAGCAAAGTCCTTCATTGTCTAAGTGCTGAAAATAAATGCTTCTTCCTCATTTTCCAGCATTGTGTCGGGACACGCACCACTTCACTCCAACAACACAACATCTTCCCCTTGTGGACTCGTGTCCACCAAAATCTGACCTCCTCCGCCAAATGCTTCTTACACTCCTCTCTTTCTTTATGGGTTTAAACCCACCTCTAACCGTCCACCTCCACCAAAAACAACTTGCAACATCTTCCACTTTCTCCACAAGCAAATATGGAACATCTACTACACACTCTAGCTCCTTATCCCTCTTTTCTTTTATCATCTCATCTAAAAACTCAATAACATCACAAATTTAATTTACCTCATCTTCATTTGTAGCTACAACATTGAATTTCGTTGAGACATCTTCCACCTCCTTATCAGTTGCAACTTCTCGTTCTTCTCCCTTCATTGCATCAATGAGCTTCGTCATCCATTCTTCCTCAATCGCCAATAGTTGAGCAAACAAATCTAATTCACCTTCAGTTACGACCTTTTCACTATTCACCTCTGTCTTTTCTTTTTCTATTGTCATACCTTCCTCATGGCATGTCATTGCTGCAACTTCTTCATCAATAGGGGCTGCTATTACTTCTTCCGCTTTCCATCTGGTTCTACAACACTCATTTCTTCTATTCTTCTTTCCACTATCCTCTTTCAAGAGAACCTTCTTCTTCTCACTGCTCTTCGCCATTTCCCTCTCACTCTTTCTACCACTTTTTTCTTCTTTTCCACAAACCATCTTTTCCAACGTTTCACACAATTTATCCTCCACATCATCCCAATACTGCTCCCAAAACCATATCTGCACGGGCCTCTTCACAACCCAACCCATCTTGCCTGTTGTAATCTTCTACAACTCACATTCTTTGCTTCTCTATGGTTTGTCCCTGCAACAAACTCTCACCACTATCCTCTACCCAATAGGATTCTGGAAGATGTGCCCTCACAATCTCTTCTACCCACTTCCTCTCAGTGGAAGAGATTTGCACACCTTCTACCTAGCCTCATCTCTATTGGAGGACAGTCGACATGATTCCCATGGAACCAGTGGCCTCTCAAGGCTTCTTCACTCTTCACAAACTCTTCACCCACGGTCCTGGTGGATACTCTCCATGCTCAAGATTACCTGCTATGATACCAATTGATGCAGAGGTTCCTTCCCTCTTTCAACAAAAACATTCAGACTACAAATCTCAAAGGAAAAATTCTACCTTTACACAACATTCGTTAATACAATGATTGCAGAAAAACTCAAATTTTATTGAATCAAATTACAAAATTCAATTACACCTAGCTAATCATCGCCTCACACTTCAGCTAACCAGCTTCTTCCTTGGTTCTGGAACAGCGACTTCCATTATCTTGTCCCTCGCACAAGCGTTCTCCAATTCATGCATCCACGGACTCCTTTCACTCTTGTTTGATACCAACCCTCTCCTATTGCCTCAACCTCTATTCACTTGAGGTCATCTCTCTCTCTCTCTCTATTCAACATTTCATTATATTCCAATTTACCACACTACCTGGCTCGATCTGCTATATTGTTTTTCCCAATTTGATATGCCAGTCCTTTTCTCAAGTCCAAGCGCCTCCAGGTGGTCTAAACTGCATTCACCATCAACTTTCTTGTATGTATTTTCTACAGACCTTCTCACTACACCTCAACCGGCATGGGTTTTCCCTCCCGTGTCTATTACTTCCTTCTACATATCCAACGCGTCCTTCTAATCTCCTCACATGGACCGCAAACAAATTTTTGATTTCTCTTAACGAAAAAGAACTCTCACTCAAGGGCGCGGACTCTCCTCTCATCCCCTGCGCACAACCTCTTCCTTTCACTTCTCATGATCGATTTTCTTTTGAATTATCGACCTCTCTCTACTCCCCCTATTCGTTGCCTCCCTTAGTTAATTTTTAAATTAGCTATTAATCTTGATCCCTCATTCACATGGCGTTGCCCCCTCACATTCCCATGTTATGAATTTTCTTTCTTTTCCTTATGTCACCGCGCCACATCCTCTCTAAACTGACTGTGCACCTTCTTGCATGGACTTATCCTCTCCTCTCTCAACCTTTTCAAATAAATCATCTTGCAATTTAATTTTCTATTGACATAGCGCAACCCCTTAGTCTTCCTTCGATCTTCTTTCCATCGAATATTGAAACATTATTTCAAGATTCAATTTTATGGCATTATTTAACAAGATGAATTAGTCAACAAATCTTTTATTTGGCTTTATGCCTCTCAATATTTTACTAAGACTTCTTCAAGAAATCCATTTGTTCAAATCGGCATCGTATGTGGCTTTGGGTTGAATGATTCATGCACCCGTGCTATGCTTTTACACTTCCATACATGTCGAATAATGGCATTTGCAAATACAAAATTCCACCAAAGCTCCAAATCCGTTAAAGTATCAAGTTTAAGAGGTTTAGATACGGATCGAAGTGAGAGATATTGAAACATGAACAAAACCAAAATTGAAAACAAACCAAACAATGTTTTTGGTTGGTGTATCCGCCCATGTGCTCCTACACCACCATCAAATATCTAAGAGTGTACACAATTAATAGAGTATTAATTTGCATCATTTGATGAAATATTAAACTAAATGATAGGAATTATTATATCAAATTAGTTCTAATAAATTTAAGAATTGAATGTAAATTGTTTCCATAATTTTTTCTAGAACTTGGAGGAGGAAAATTTGATTATCAAAATAGTGTAGATAGCTTATCACATTTATGAGAGTTCTAGTTGGATTATTAAATTATAACAAAGATTATGCAACCATCATATGCTCTTGCCTCACCCAATAGGGATCTTGCTCATAAAAAGTGGTGTCTAATCTATTGGTTTTGTTTAATACTTTAGAAGACTTATTTTGTGAAATATATTGAATGAATATTATTCTAATCTTCATGCCAATAAATATAAAATTATTAAACTTATAAATTTTAGTTGATAATGACAAAATAGAAACAATCTTAATGAAAAATAAATATAAGTTAAGATAATAGTTTAAGAAATATAAGTTTAGATAATAGTTTAAGGAGGAATGGTGTGGATTACTAACGAGTGCATATTCTTGAATATCACTTCCAAACAATAGAATTTTTTCTTTATTATTTCACAACATATTATTTTTAATTGAATACTTATGGTTATGAGCAATTATTTTGTTGATTATATATGTGTATTAATCATGGTTAATTGATTTAGATTATAGTTAGTTCTAATAAGGATTAGATTATTGTGAGTAAAGTATTATTAAGCTGATTGAATTTAAGATACACTATTTTAAATTAAAATTCTTAGGTATTGGGTATTTCCACCCAATACACAAAACCAATAACCTTTTTATAATAAGAAAAAATGAAAAATAAATTATCCATGTTTAAATGAGAATTTTCTCAAATTGAACATGCATTCTATGTAAACAAGAAAATATTTATAAATGAAACTTAATGTTAAACACCTTATTCTAAGGTGATTTCAAATAGATCAATTTTGATTAGGATTTCATCCCTATTTCACCTAAGTGGGTGGAAATCGATGAAGAACTATTAGGGGAAACTAGACCCTAGAAAGGGTTGAATACCCACTCATACAATTCCATAAATATAGACTCAAACATGACTATGTATTTCATACACTTGGTTTTATTTTATCTTGATCACATGGATACAAGGTATGTAGGTAGTCTAGAAAATAAAGGATGTTTCCAATACTCAAATACAAAGAACATCGTGAGGTTTTATGATTTGTTATTAAAGTTTAATTTTTTAAAATTTAATCAATAATGAGAATAAAATGTGATAGTCAATGAGAATCCTTGGGGTGGATTTTCCCTATGCCTAGTCCTATGCCCAAAATCTAAGGGAGGTATATATATATACACACAAACACACATATCTTAGTTGATGAATCCTTGGCAGACTACTATGGGCATATTTTGGTCATTTAATGAGTAGCTTAGGACCTACTTGGTCATGATGAGTCTTTGGCTAGGCTTAGTTATTACTATTTTCTATCCTTATAAGTCAATATGGTTGACTAGGTTTCCTCTCTTATATTGGATAGAGTATTTGTTTGAAATGACCGTGATTTACTAACCATCCCATATGGACATGAGTAGGCCCATTGGATAGAAAAGATTGGATTAGACATTCATTTGTTTGTCCCATATTAAACAAGATATCCTAAATTAATTATCAAGTTAATTCTTGAGTATTCATCCAAGACTATCAAATATTAAATGAGCTACTTAAAATGATTAATAAAACAAATTATTACTCATTATTCCTTGTCAATAATTATTATGAAATTTGTAGTTAAGCCACATGGATTTTTTTTAATGTCTATCTCATTTGGATATATTTCCATTATGTTCAAATGGATGCATATCTTGTATGGACAAAAAATAAATTTGGGTGATCTAAGCAAGAAGAAAAAAACCATGAAAATTTAGGGGGTACAACTCTATGGTTGTTATAAATTGACTTTGTGACTGTATAATTATATGGTCAAGAAAAAGAGGATTTTTTTAATCTCTAAGTGTAGTGGTCAAAAAGGTTCAAAATCTATGTCAATATTCATCTCTTGTGTCTCCTAGATCAAAGGGAAACGCCCATTTCGTTATGAGAGGCCTGCCATTTGTAAAACTTCCTCCATAAAACCCTCATGGTAAATACCTAGAAAAATCCCTTTTATTTATCAATTTTCAAATCCAATATTTATAAAATAACCACAAATCTACATTGTTACAACCTACACAACATATCTCATACCTTAAAATGTACGAAATCTCTCCAACATTGTCATAGCTTCAACTTTGCATCAAATCTTCTCAAACAAGGGTTAAAAATAGGGATCTCTCACCTCCATCAACCATAACCATGAATCTCATACCTCTTTTCAATAAAACTTAGCAAGTTGATCAAACCATTTCTTTCATAACACCATAAGAGAAAATCATATATGCAAGCTCATAGAATAACCATAATATATAAAGAACAAATAAATACCATAAGATTGCACAAGATATACCCTAAGAAAACCCTTAAGAGACAACCCCATACTCCAAAAGCATCCACAATAAATATATTATTTAGAAATAAAATATTATAATATATTTACAAAGTCTCTATGAATACTTACAAAATAACAAGATCCTTCAAATCATCCTCCATGTGTCCAAGTATGTAACCTCACATCCCATACATCAACAAAAGATCAAGGTTTCTCTTGATCAAGTTAACATCCATTGTCAAGGATCATTTATGAACATGTTCAAATATACACTACCGCATACAATAGACCTTAACAATCAATAACCAATCTAACAACATTCATTTTCTACTCCATTATCTCTTTTGTAATTTACTATTAATTTAGCTTGTGGACTTGACCAAGGTGAAAGAAGGAAATTATACACTTCTACACCCTAAGTTAACAAGCTCCATGATGCTCCTTAGAACCTCCAAAGTTTTCCTTATTGGGAATCTTCATTGCAAGGACCTTCCTCTACTCTATACAAGGCCATAGATTTTCAATATGAGATTTTAAATATCACAAAAGTTTACAATTTGAAATTCATTCTCATAGATTTCTAATTCCAAACTTTTTATTAGCATAACATCTAAGTTTCATAACATCTAAGTTTCATTCCAAGATACAAAACTCTTGTACCTCCTATTTCAATTTAACATGTGCCAATATATATTTTCAACTAATTCCCTTCATTCTATTGGATATGGATGCAGCTGCAGGGCTCTTCCTCTGTGATTGTCGGCTCATAGTACTCTCTCTACGCTTAAGATATATTGTACACCCCCTGCATTTACAGTTCTGAGGATGTGGGTTTCCCTTGGGATGCTGAGTACACACTATACATCGACACCCATCTCGATGCCTCCCATGCTTTGTTGTAACAATGGCTGATCTTTCATTACTCTCTCCTTCAACTCCTCTTTCTAATTCACCACCCCCATTTTTCTTCCCTTTTCCACTCATAACAAACACAAGGGGGAGTCTGTGTTCTTCAAACTCAACGCCATCGATCATAACTATGTTGGGAAAACTATCAGTACTGTCAAGGACGATTTCTCCCATCTCCATAGCTTCCCATAGTTCTTTGTTTGATTTCTTCCATTGCTGAGCAGAATCTGAAACTCTGCATGCAATAGAAGAGAGACTGGAATTCTCTTCAGGAATGGGATTGTAAAGGGAAGCAGCACAGTCATTGCATTGAACTCCTCCCTTGTCTGAAAAGACAAGAGAAGAAGCAGATGCAATACACCCACAATGGATGGTTTTATCACAGAGGTTGCAATGACTCCAGCCATCTTCATTTTGATGAAAAGTAATGCAAAAGCAACCCATTTCATACATGTTGCCGCAAATGTTGCAGAGATCTGCACGGTTGCCTGAGCGAAGGAGCCACCCATTTCTCCATTCGGTCGTCTCTATTTCTCCACAATACACATTCATGCATCTCTTTGCTGAGCTTTCTTCCATTCTCTTCCTCTTTGTCATTCTCGCCACCACATATAACACCAGTAGTTTTCATATAACACGCCAGATGGTGTTTCATTGCCTTCGTTTGGGTTTAAATAGGTCATGACACATTTTGTCGGCCAGTGTATAATAAATTTGTAGAGAAAAAATCACGCGTTTTATACACTAGTATACTTCTGTTTAGAAAGATATACTTTGAGGTATTTATTTTAAAATAAATTGTGATATATATAAATAGAAGAGGTATATTTAAATATATATTATTTATGAGTTATTTTAGATTATATTTGTAAAATAAAAAATTTAGTTATGGCAAAAATTTCTAGCAATTTATTTAGATTTGTTTTATCATAACAAAAAATTATGTCTCCATCAAAAATAAGTAAAAAGTTAGATCTAGAGATTAGAAAGTTCTTCAAAAAAGGCATGTCAGAAGAAAAGAATATTTCATTAATAGCATAGGACAATATTTGCAAACCAAAAAAAGAAGGGAGAGTTGCTCCAAGGAATCAAGTCACACAAAACAAGGCATTGGGGCTAAACTGATATGGAAATTATATACAAACCCAAATATGAAATGAGTTAAAATCATTCAAAATAAATACATGGGCTCACTTAACCCAACCAAAATACTAACTATTAAAAGAGATCGAGTATATACAATTTTCTACCATTTTTTTGTTTTAAATTTAGTTCTCCTTTAGCCTTCCTATTTTGCATTTAAAAGCATACCCTAAAACACCAAACATTATTATACAAGAGAGTTTCCCCTCCCAATGCAAAGAAGAATCAATAATCTCTAGGAGTTGTGAGTTTTGTTGTTGTCCTTAATAGGGTCAAATAAAATATTTAACAACAATAACAAAATCATTCACTAACAAAGCATAAACCATCTTGCCAATTGAGATCTAACTACCCCCATTGTGCATCTCTTTGCACAACCTCATGTAACTAATAATGAATATCAAGTTGTATGGTTACATGAACTTAAGATAATTAATGAGAGGTGCCTCAACACCTTGAACTATGTAAAGACCTATCAAAATTAGCTTTGACATCACTACAACAAGAAAATTAAGCCTAGATTATTTAAAGTTGGTGGCATTTTTCTTAAGGAGAATCAACAATATACCAACCAAGACCATGACAATAAAGGAAAGTTTGAATCTAATTGGTTGGGCCCCTATGTCATAATCATTAAATATAGGTCAGGAGCATATTGGTTGGCCACCCTAGATGGTTAGAAGCTTGAAGAACCCATGAATATTGTACACCTCAAGCACTTCCATGTCTAATCTTGTAGCAATCTCGAAAAGAAGAAAATCCAAAAAAAAAAAATTCAATAGTAAAATAAAAATTGTCCTCTAGTGAGAATCACTTTATGGTACCTCAAACAAGTACCATAGTGAAAACTTAATCATAGGTGTCATGCATAAATACTTAGATCTTATTATCTCCTAACTCCTCTCTATGCCATCTCATTCCATCCTCCCATCTAGTCATCCCCATCACCCTCCATTCCTACAACTCACATTGGAGGCAATGCATAATATCTACTTTGGAACTCCCTTTTTGCATCCTCCCATTTGAATAAATATAGCCTAAAAATATGTTTCCTTGTATGATATTTCCCTGAATCACACTTTTCTAAAGCACAAACATTGTCATTCATAATCTCAACCAAAATTTTATACTAAAATAGAAAATAAAAATACTTTATCTAGCATCATTGATGCACACTAGTTGAATCTCTATTCATAGTGGAAATGTTATTTCATTATTTCACCAGTGTATTTATGAGATCTATCATCGAACATATTAGGCATCTATCATTTTCATTTTCCAACACTTTGGTAAGAGTTACAACCTATTTGATTTATTTTGCTATATTAGATTTCATTGTTTGTTATCTATTGAACTATGACATACCTCCTCAAGATCACCAGTATATCTATATCCTAGTGTGTCTAGACCAATATACCAAGGAATTTCTTTATTGTTTGAGTGTTTTTAATGTTGGGTGTCCCTAGAATATCCCACCAAGATCATCAGATAGGGCATCCTCTTGTTTGTTTCATGTTTTAAGTATATCCTCTATGCATGAGACATATTGTCACCATAGTTCTTAGACCTTGGTGCATAACATCAAGTGTTATATCAAATCTAGGTTGTTCATCACATATTAGTATACTTCTACAACTAATTCCAAACACACTCATCATCAAATTCATCCTCATTTTCATACAATCTATTATGATTCTTCTCATTATTCTAATCCACATGTGTCATAGAAAAAGCTTAAAATTTAAAAATATACATTTATAACCATCTAATATATGCACATCCATACATACATCATAAAATGTATATCATTAATACATACATATACATGTATCTATTAAATCAAATTCATTCATACAAGACCCTTTTTTTTAGTTCATGTTAATTTTTGTGGCCCTTAGCATGTTTTAGGCTAATTTTGTCCCTTGCTTTAGCCTTTTCCGAGCTTGGAATTAATTTTATGATTATGTTTTTTTCTCTCTTCACCTTCTTTGTGCAAGACAATTGTTCTTCTCCATTTTTTTTATCTATCCTTGGTGACTTACACTTTTAAAAGATGAATTTTCCCAAACACTAGAGTGCAATGCATGAATATATATATGATGTGCTAGTGTCCCTCACTATTTTTTCATACTATGGTAATTTCTAAACATTTTTCTACCTTATCTTGACTAAGGTTTTATAATTGACCTAAGATGAATCACAATAACTGGTTCAAACCTTGCACCTATTTATTTTTCCTCTCATCCTATTTTAAAAGTGGGTCTCACAATCTATCAAGCTCAAAGAATCGCTCTCCACACTTGGATCTATCTATCAAATAAATTATCTTCTTTTCTCTCTTAGCTATATCATTAAATCTTATTGAAGTTGCATACTATTGAATCCTCATTAATATTTCCATATGATTATTTTTCTCTTCTATATCACATTGGTAATATTTTTCATTAATTTATGATTCTTGTTTTAATTATATTGTAGCATTTTCTCTATATCGTCCACCTCCATTTGATAATATATTTTAATATTTTCACTTCTTACTTGTTAATACACACACTAAGGTGTAACTCATAGAATAGGTAGTTATCACCTATAAATTGAATTTATGTATTGTGTTCTTAGTTCTTAATACATATAGAATAAGAGAACATGCTTTCTCTCAATATTTTATTGCCTATAGAATTCAAAAGGCCAAATTAGGTGCTTGAACATTTGTGCAAAGCTCACAAGAAGTCACAACCCTTTTTAATGTTCATAAATATAGGTGAACTTAAAGTATTCAATTCCACAAAGGTTTCATTTTATTTCACCATTTTCTTTATCATTTCTATTGTTTCTAAGTTCATTAAAAAATGATCTTCTTGCATTTCTTTATATTTGGGTATTTCCTAGTCTTCTATTTTATTGTCCAAGTCTTCATATTGTGCAAAAATCTATATTTTAGGTCATAAGTCCATTTTTCTATGTTTCTACAATGATAGTATGTGTTAATAACTATATCATGTAAATATAATTAAAGCATATAACACAATCATCCTAAACAATGAACCTCTCCTTTTGGCACTAGGTTCATTTATCTTCACTTCATGGTTCTATATTCAATTTTCAAATTATAATATTGTTTCCTATATAAAAAAAGCATTTTTTTCTCACCTTTTTGTTTTAGCTTAGTCAAGGATTCTATTTTATAGTTATAAACCATATGGTGATATTTCTAATATAATATTGTTCTATCTATAATAAAATAGTAGAAAAAACATCCTTCTTTCAAAAAAGCTAGTTTTATCCTAGTGTAAGTGCAGAAACTGTATAACTTAGATAATAAAGAATATCTTTAGTTAAATAAATATTTTCAACATTACATTTTGGTAAATTTGATGTTTTAAAAAATACATCCTTCTCTTTTGATTCACTTCAAAATAGTTCTTTATTCTTTTAAATCTTCTTTATCATATTGTATTGTTGATTATGAAGCTTCAACATTTTACCTTTTATGAGATTCACAACCCAATCTCTCTTTTTTATCATATTTTTTGTACAATTCTTTGAAATATAAACATATTTTATTCTAAAACACTTACTACTATTCAAACAAATTTTTATTTCTCTAACTTCTCTTATGATTTGGAATCATTACAACTCTTGCTCAATTACCTAGTTCTCAAGTATCATAAAAAAATCCTTGGACGAAGGGAGGTTTCAACCATGAATCTATGAGGTATATGTCCTATTGAAATATAAGGTACACCAACTTGATAGGAATATTGTATATTTTCAATCCATATTCAATCTTGACAAAGATGTGTGTAACACATATGGCCCCATTCTTGATGTCATAAGGACTACATTTTACAACCATTCATAGATCACCTAAATTTTTTATGTGACTTGATCTAATTTTGAATAGTGGATTTTTAACAATAATGGTTTCCCATGACCAAACATAAGACTCTCACTCAAACATTGCACATAATCAAAGTTTCATGTCTATCCCAACTCTAAGTGCCCACATGGTCAATTCTACACATGTGTCCACTTCTATAATTACAACATGTAACCCCATGTTCTCATATGTAAATTTTCCTCTATCACAACCTTTCCCATTTAGATTTTCTATTGTTCACCTCATTTCCCTATAGCCTTTATTTTCATAATCATTAGTCTAGCAACCCCTCCCAATAAATATGTGATAATTAAGTAAATTTCAACCTATTGTAACTCCAAATTACTTCAACTACTCTTGGTTGGATTACAAGTGAACATCTCAAGCATCCCACCCCTCCATAATTTCTAAATTGGAGGTATTTTCCATCAAAAAACATGAGAGGATATTCTAAAATAGCATGTGGAGAACACAGAGAAACTACAAGAAGTTATAAATGATATTCAAAATATTTTTTGGTAATTACCAAGGGATACATCACTAGCTCTTGTACAATAACTAAAGTAGCTAGTGGATGGGGTTATCAAAGAAAAAAATAATCAAACTGCTACAATCCATAGTAGCACTATAGTAGAATTAACCAAAGCAAGAATGGAAGAATAAAGAAAGAAGCATTCAGTGGCCCACACATAGTTAGAATATAATATAAACACAATTCAGAATATTGTCAATGACATTAACAATATTTACTAGTTCTTCTAGTAATTCAAAAACTTAACTAAGAACTTGAAAGAAAAAATAGATCATATTGAGAATAAAATGCTATAGGTGGCCACAAATTATGACTTTATGCAAGATATGGATGGAAAGATAACCTGATCAAAGTAAATAATTAATAGAAGTAGAGAGTTTGAGGCTTACACAAATCATTGGCCTACTCTATGATGCATAGAACATTATACAAGAAATAAAAATCCCATCCATTGTTCCAAAAGTTGAATTTGCATTCTAACATAGGTAATTACATAGGTTTAGGTCCTTGAGAAAGAAAATTCTCTTTATGATATCACCTTTATTTGACTCAAAGAGATCTATAAGAACATCTTTCTTGTGAACTAAGTTATTTTTCATTTCTTGAGGACAAGACATTTTTTAAATGGGAGTGATGTTTGCAAGAATCATAACAAAAATTAAAATAGAGAAATAAAAGTTTAATATAAGTTGCCACAAATGGAATGTGGAGCACAAGGTTGACTAAGTTTAATATTATTAGGTGTATATTGTAACAGACACATCTTGAATACCATATATATGTATAGATAGAAATATGGGCATGTGTAGGATCATCATGGAAAAAATAGGCCCTTAAGTGGCGATAAAATTCAGAAAAATCAGAGTTAGGAAACTTGATGTAAAAAATTGAATAAGTTATCTATATTATTTCAAAAATATGTAAGAATAGAATCTGTAGCAAATTGAATGTAGTTTCTAAACTACTAGGTTTATTATTTTTTTTAAATCTATTTGGTGAAAATTTGAAAATTTGAAATGCAGTAGCACTTAAATTTTAGGGAAAAAATAAGAAGTGGGTGTTTGTCTGACCACCCTAGACACAATAAAATGATAATATTTTTTTATAAGATTTTAGATATAAGTAGAGGGCTCATGCCCCAATGTGATGTATATTTTTTTGTAATTTTTTCCAAGTAAATAATTCATTATGATTTTTTTATTACAACTTTTTAAAAATACAAAAACTCGTATGTCTGACCACCTTAACTTGGTCAAAACTTCATGAAATTATTTTTTTTAAAAATCCTATAGTATGTGAAGCATAAAATGTGATGCATAAAATGTGACGCATGTTTTGGATTCAAAAAATGTGACACCGTTTGAAAGCTATAGATGTTTTTAATCAACCTATCAATCAAGACTTTAGTTGTAATTCAAATAGAAAATGAATAATAATTATTTATTAAATTCAAAGTAAAGCATAATTTATATTGGTGGAAAGCTTAGAACATCCTTTAAAAAACCTTTTTGTTTCATCAATTTTGGGTAAAAAAAAGTCGTCAGCCACATACCCTACACATACCCATCATATCACCACTTTTTGGCCTATCATGATCCTGCACATACCCATATGTTAGAAAATTAAGTAAGATAAATAGAATAGAAATGAGATAAGTATAATAAGATAAGGAAGTATATTGATCTTAGACAATATTGTATCATATTATATGAATATAATAACATAGGCAATATTCATAACTATTTAATTTGATAGGTGACTATGGTTTATGCTTATGGTTTTGGTCTATTATTGCATTGTATTATTATACACTATATAATATTTGATCATTATATTATTGCTACCACTAGAGTATAATACAACTCCTAAGAATTCCTTGGGCTCATAACTCCATTGTGTGACTCATTTTTCTTGCTAACAATTTCTATAAACATCATCAAATTAAAATAGCTTCATCAGTACTTTGGTTGGTTTTCACAACTCACAACCAATTAAATTTAAAACTTGCATTTTTAAAAACCTTCATCAACATTTGAAATGAATTTGAATCAAGACTTTAAGTGCTTTTCACAACTCATAACCATTAGAATTTAAAACTTGCATTGTTCAAAACTATTTTACCCACTGGCTTTTCTTATTGATTTGTCTTTATCAATATTTAGAGTGTGATCATGAACTAAAAATACGAGCTAAATAATCACTTGCACTTTCCACCAAAATTTATAGGATCCAAAATGACTTCGTTAGTAGTGTTTTAAATTCTATTTATAACCCATAAATAAATTTTGAGTTGTGACTTGTGACTTATGTTTTTGACAAATTCTTATCGACTCCCAAAGTTGATTATGAACTTAGGAATTTTTGAACCTTCACCTTTTAAATTTTTTCTTTCAAAATATAAATATGATTGTGGAAGATGTGTTGAGAGAACCCACAAGTTTTGTAACCTTTTCAAAGTGCCAACGAACACATAATTCAACATAATTTCATAACCATTTAAAAGTTTCCTCATGTGATTGTTGACAATCTAAAGAAATTTCATATCTTTTGATCAAACTTATATCTTTACTTAAAATTTTACCATATTACTTGCAATAGCCCTATAAATACCTCTAAAAAAATATTTTTGTTTCGGATTTAACAAAACTCCTAGTTTAATCATTTATGCAAACTTATTGGTGAAAAAATAATATTTTAGTATCTCTCAAATGAATAGGAGCCTTAAAATAAAAATTTGTCACATTATGTTAAATACGCTTAAGAATTTCATTATAAAATTATTTTATTACAACCCTTATGGATTTTAAAATTAAATTGTTTATGTAATGTGTCACATTGTGCAACTGCTTTGAAGGTTTTTTGGTTAAATAGATGGATAATTCTCCTTGAATTAACTTACAAATTCTTATAATATTGATGAAATTAACTCACATGAAATTGAACACATGACATCATTGATATGAGTAATTATGAAAATTGGAGAGGAATCATGTGATGCCAATACTTTGCGACTACATATCTTAAGCAATGACTTCAATCTACTGAGAAAATTGATGCTTGATAATGGTTTGAATATTTACAACTAAAGTGACTCGATAAAGGGGCTCAACACATGATGAATCCTATCATATTTTGACATTAAAAATTGTAGTGTAGGAAATTGTATACATTTACAATTTCACACTTTTTTTGCATCCCCTTAATTAATTAGACTTATTTAAGCCTCTAATTGACCAAATTATGCATTCCAAAGCCTTATTATTCATGTTTTCTAGGAAAGGGAAACTTATATTAAACAATTTCCAGCATTAATTAAATTACCTTGGAAATTGAGTGTCCTAGACTTAGTTCCTAGGACCCATTTGTTCAAGGGTGAATGGGTCCCCTTTAGGTCCTAGGACACAAATTTTAATATGTTTTTGGTGGCATTTTAATGATTCAAATTCAAGTTTCAAGTGCCAGATTTTGGAATCTATTTTTTAGGAAATTAGATATACACCTACAAATATAGTTATTTTATCAATTCAAATCTAAGCAACATGATCTAGCATTAAGAAAAATTTCACAAGAGTAAATATTATTGTCAAGAGCATTGAAGAGAAGATTTATTAGTCATATACAACAACAATCAAGATCATACCATCAAATCAAAGTTCATGTGTGTTCATGTCATGTTTTAGAGCTAATATTATGATGTAGGTTTCAAGAATTCAATCATCAATCAAACCAATTCATGCAAGATTCAAGCCTTAGAGTGATGTGTTTGAATTTAGTCCTCTAGGGGAAACCATTAAGGGTTTGGTGAGTTGTAACAAGCTTTGTTCATTCATCAATTCCTTCATTTTGTCATTATTTCAAATGTATCAAGGTTTAATTACCAAACATGGGGTTTAACTAAGGCAAACCTCCATTCACCCAAAATAAACATTTGTTATTCTCTCTTTATATGTGTAGATTTACAAGTGAGGAATGATTTATATTTTCAATCAAAGGAGAAATTTTTGAAAGTTGCATAAGTTGTCATCATTGTTGTTAAGCTACAGAAACTCATTTGCAAATTGTATTTCTGACTTTCCAAAAGTCAAACATGGAGAAATCATAATCTTTGATCTGACATCATAGGGTCCTGTAAAAAATTATTTTGGACCCTTTCACTAAGACCCATTCTCCCCTGGGTGAATGAGTCCCTGATCAAGGCTTAAAACCCACTTTTTATCACAAGTGCACATTATCAAACCCTTCTCAGATCTACCCGCAAATTGTTGTTTCCATTTTTATTATCATAGAACTTTTCATTTCAAGTGTTAGGTTATATAATTCATTTAGTTAATTCACTTTAAATCATTACAAACCATTGCAAATCATTCATTTATGTCAAAAGAAAGCAAAGATCCAAGGTCCAAAATAGGGTTAACTCACCTCAAGGTTGAAATTCAATCCTATCCCTTTGTGATCTTCTCTCTTTCTAATGAAATTGGGGAAATGTGTGTTTGAATCCTAGGCCATTTCATCATTACATATTAATTGAATTCATTTCCCCCCCTTTTTCACCATTTCATTTTGGTGAACCTGGCATTGTACATCATAAATTCTAATTTGGAAGTCTCTAAAACCCTAGATCTAGGATTTGCATTAGTTTGTTTTGCATCTCATTTAGGGTTTCAAATTTTTATTTTACATCATTTAAATTTGCAAAAATTCAAAAATATTGCATAAATATTGCATAGATTTCACATAGTAGTTTGTATAAGGGTGTCCTTCAGTCATTTACATCAGAAAATTCAGTCAAAATTACATCTCAAAAGTTGTCATTTTGTTTTCTTTTTGCCATTAAATTGCATGTGAATGCAATTATCAAATTCTATAAATCTATAACTGAAAGAATATGTTCACAACCTCAAAAAAATTAAACATTAACTCAGAAACTCAAATTTTAATTTTTTAAATCCTTGTACAAAGACCCATTCACCCTTGGGTGAACTTGTCCTTGTATAGGTAATTTTTCAAATTTTTGGGCATAAATTTGTCTTCGTCGGCTTTATTTCCTGTTATTTATAGATCTCAGTTTTAGTTTCAGAAGTGGCAGTTTTTGTAGTTGTTTGCATTTGTCAATTGATCAAAACAAGTGAATTATATTCAAAAGTAAAATTTGTATTCAAAAGACATCGTTTTTTAGGTTTTTGCATTCTAAAATTGATAAATCCTCATATGCTAGATCTAAACATTGTAATATATTTTCTTTTGTTTTCTATTTTTGGGTACACTTTGGTTTGGTGAAACTTGTTTAAGTATTACAACATAGTGTTTGTCATGCCCAAAATTTTCACTAGAAAATCCCAACTATATTTTTTTTTGTAGAACACATGAACCAAACTATACCACCACTTTCAAATCATATTATGGGTTGAACACCTTCAATAAGTTATTTCCTAATCAAAAGAAAACACTACCTATGTGAACAATTAAATATGCCCCAACCTATATTTCTTCCCTTCAGTAGCAACATTGGGAAAACCAATCAATTCTAAACAAATGGTCCATCTTGAAAAGCTTAATATACTCGTATATGTTGCACATGCCTCCATAGAGTTTAATTGATCAAGGTCCTTCCTAAAACATTCATCAATTGATCATCAAAGGATTTCTTTATAAAAGTACATTATTATTTTGTTCATCAACCAACAATAATAACATTCTTATTCAATTCTCATTTACACCTTATTATTGTTAAATCAACAATCAATAATAAGTTGTAGATTAAATCAACCAACAATTTGATAAATTAAAAAACTCATCATGGCGTGCTCATGGAAGCCTAATGGCTATATTCTTGATCGTGAGAGGGGCTCTCATGGCAAGCATCCTCGTGGCACCAAAGGCTATGGTTTGAGGTATGCACAACAGCATGGGCCCAATCACAATCCACATTCGCATCATGCAGAGCATGGTACAAATGTTGTCAGTCATATGTTCACAAAACCTAATTGGGTGCTGTTTCATTCGCATAGACATATACTGTGAGGTAAACAATAGATTTTTGATATCTGTGAGGATGACAAAGACAATAATATGTAGTTAGTAGATCAAAGATTTTAAAAGAATTTATTTTATTAGCCTAACTCTTCCTTTTTGGATCATTTTAATAAGAATTTTGAAGATGGTCTTAGATCATATAAACAAGGTAAAAGTTTGCAAGGTGCTCCCTTCAATCCAAATACATCAGGGAGAAATGGGAAATATTTCATACATAAAAAATGGAAAAGAAGAAGCAAAAAGTGCATTTCAAGTGGGAAAATAGCAGCAAATAAAGGAAGAAGGAGGAGAGGGTGTGCCCCGAAAAAAAGACGGGCCTATGTCAGGGTAGAATAATAAGCCCTCATTGTGCCACATCTTAATAAAAATGTGCAAACAAAAGGGTTTGATCAGAATAAGGAGGTTCAAAGAGGGTCTGCTCACAATATGGAAGGGATACAAAGCAACAATGTGCATATCAAAATCCCTTTTCAAGGAAAAGAACAGATCAAAAATTGAGGATTACAAAATATGGGTTTTAAAGGAAAAGAAACATACGGCTAGAGATAGAGAAAGAGAAAGAAAGATTCGAAAACCAAAAGAAAGAAGGCAGCCAACAATAATAAATCAACACTACAATGGAGGAAAAAGGAGGTTTCAAATGGAGGCCAATCAAGTCTAGGAGGGAATAAGGAGAAAGAAGCCTTGGATCAATTGTGAAAAGATCTTTCCCAGTTTCCTAAGCAATATGTGGAGATCACATTTCCTGATAACCTTTTGGAGCCCCAAATCCAAGATCTTCGCAATAGGGCTTTGGTTGGTAACTTTTGGTAGCTTTCATTGAATTTAAACTCTTTTCAAGATCTCTTGTTTGTTGAATGGGAAGGGGTTAACAAATTTTTCTATCTTGATAAAGATAGGGGTGTTTTTGTGGTGCTTTTTTTGAAAAAATCTCACAGAGATTTTGTTTTTAGAATAGAATCTTGGGTGTTTCAAGGCTCTGGTTTATTTTTAAAACCTTGCTACCCAAATTTTAAGCCACAAGATTTAGTTATTAAATTTATTCATGCATGGATTCAATTGAAAGATTTAGCATTGGAATATAGGGAGTTGAAATTAATAGAAATAATGGCAAATTAGATTGGAATTTTTCTTTTTCATGATAAGGATTTTTTTTAAAATCCTTCAAAGCTAGTTAGGTTTTTTTCCCTATTAGATGAAACACAAATCTTTTCATCTCAAATTCATCTTGTTTCAAAATATGGGAAATGGATACAGAATGTAGTTATTGAAAGTGCAAAGAATTCTTGTGGTAAATGCCATGATTTGGGGCATACTACTGGAGATTTCCATGAAACCAAGTATTTTCGGAGAGTTTCTCTAGCAAGGAAGAGTTTTGAGGCTTTAGATCTTCAAATAGTTCCCTATCAACAAATGGTTAACTCGGTAGAAGGGAAGGTAGTTTTAACATCCCAGTCTACCCCATTGGTTAATGTTGTTGAAAAGGGAGTATTTTGTGATAGAAAGGATGTGTCTTCTACTATGGTGTAATGTCAAGAAAAGGGCTATGCACTGAAGGTAAAAATGATTTTTTTGGCTAAGCTTATTTCAAATTCACTACATTTATATGATCCCTCTATACTTGATGTCTCCTTTAATCAAGTTAAGGACATAACAAGGAAATTGATGTTCAATGGGGAGAGAATTCTTGTTGATGCTACAAACTTTTTTTCTTTAAAAGTCCTCATGAGGAAGCTCCTCAGGGTACAGATTTAGAACTGATTTCAAATTCACAGTGGCATGGACCTATGAAATCATAGGATTTGGAAGATTTTATTGATAAAGTGTTATTTTATGTTGGATCAGAATTGATAGAAGAGATTGTAGATGAGATTATGAATGAAGATGTCAATACTGTGCAACCTACTGCATTGGAAATCCATCAGTCTCTAATAAAGGGGGATGAATTAGGGTTTTTTGAAGAAAGGATTATTGGAGATTCAAAAGGGAAATTGCTTAGTAAAATAGAATCATAGAAAATATTTGCATCTATTGAGAGAGAATATATCAGAAGTGATAGATTTCATTGATGATATCAATGTGGGCACGTGAAGACTAAACTAGTAGACAATAGGTGTTTGGGGGCTTTTTATTATTCACAAACCTTGTCAATTTCACAAACTTCAAGCTCTCATTTGGTGCCTTTGAAGACCCCAGGTAAAAGAGGAAGGAAGTCATATGTCACAAAGATGAAAGAAGAAATAGAAGCAGGGAAACAAACTACATTGGATAGTAAATTGGTGTGGTCATCTAACAAATGTTCGAGGAGAGTATGTTGCTCTCCTCAATAGCAATGAAAATTATATCATGGAATGTCAAGGGTATTAATGCCCCTGACAAGAAAGTTCAGATCAAGCAATAGATTGATGCTTATGGAGCTCTTTTGCTACAAGGAACTAAAACCTCTAAGAATTTTTATGAATCATCAGTAGGTAAATGGAAAAAATGGAAGTCATCTCTTTCTCCTACTCATGGAGCTTTAGGGGGAAATTAGAACTTTTTGTGATCCAAATATGGTAGTGTTACAACTAGCCTCCAATGAGAAGAATTGGCAACTGTTCAAAGTCACACATTTCAATTTGTAGTTTTTCCTATTTAATGTCTATGCTCCAACAACCACGGCAGAAAAAAGACAACTTTGGGAGATGATTACTCAAGCTCTCGTGGGGTTAAGGATGAAAAGGTGATTGTAGGAGGTGATTTTAATGCCATAACCAACTTGCAAGAGAAAAAAGGAGGCATATTTCCACTAGGCTAAGTAATGGAGGATTTTGTGTCTTTCATCAAAGACAATGCCTTGATATATATTATTTCAGACAATGGGAAGTTCACTTGGACTAATA
The DNA here is from genome assembly GCA_007258455.2 of Sequoia sempervirens. Taxonomy (NCBI): domain Eukaryota; kingdom Viridiplantae; phylum Streptophyta; class Pinopsida; order Cupressales; family Cupressaceae; genus Sequoia; species Sequoia sempervirens. The sequence goes on along the minus strand of VDFB02259729.1, from coordinate 44,302 downwards.
GGAGGCAGGGTTTTTTGCAATAGCAGAGAGGCTAGAGAGGTTTTTGACTATGCCTAATTGGTTTCTAAGTAAAAAGATCTCATCAATTTTTTTTCCATTTGTTGCATTAGATCATTATGCTATATCTCTAGATATAGAAATAAATAATGTTGCTCCTGAAGTACCTTAAATCTGCAAGTAAGACCAACCTCAAATACTCATTAGAAGGGTTAGTCTAAACATACAAATCTGCAAATACCTCTATGAAATAACATATCTATGCTAAAGAAATGCCACAAGTAACAAAAACAACATCAAGAAGACATTTCAAAAGCAAGATAATCACCTATTCCATATTGGATTGGTGTCACATGTGCTAGTGACCCTTTCCCAACCCTTGCTAAGAAGCCAAAGTGATGAAATGCAAATACAATGGAGATGATGAGCAAGATGAGTTCTCAAATCAAGAGAGTAACCTTGCATAAAAGTTGTGGATCGATGAATGAGGATTAAGGCCTTCTTTTATAGATTTTCTTGATGAGAGATTGGCCAAGAGCGTGAATGTGGGACTAAAGATCCACCAATGAGAATAGGCCACTTGTCAAGTGGTGAGTGGTCAATGGATGTGCAAGATTTGGGAAGAGTGCCCATGAGAGGGAGAATTTAAATTCAAATTTTGCAATAAATTTTGAGAGGGGGACAAGAAAAACAGCAATAAATGCAATGTTGGAGGGACAAATCAACTTGTCATGTTGAGGGAAAATGAGGGTTTTTAATAAATCAATAAATTGATTTATTGGTGCAAGTGGCTAAATCTAGAGAATGCAAGTGGGTGAGATTAGCATTTAATCATGGCTAGATTAAATAAATGATGATTATGTTAGTTTAAGGATGATTAGGTGAGTTTGACTTTTAGGACTTTGATATTTGATTTATTTAAATCAGAAAATGATGGAATATGATTTAGGATTTGATTTAAATGGATGTTTGATTTATTAAAAGGTTGATGATAATGTTTGCTTATTTTAAATAAATGATCTTAGGAAATGGAGATTAATGAAATTACCTGATAAATGAATGAAGGTGAATCTGATCAATGGACCTAATGCAAAATTTAGTTCAGTTGATGAATGAACCTGATCAAATGCAGAATGTTAATTTTGCATGTCTACATTTTGCCCCTCTTTGAAGCAATGTACTTGTTGTGTTGGTTCAAAGAATAACTTGCCATGATCAAAATCAAAAAAATTATGATTTGAAAGATGCCCCAGCGGAAAGAAGTACATTGGTACATTGCCCCCTCGAGAGATCGAGTGAAAAGATTCAATTTGAGGGTCGATCTCACGATAAAGAGGTTAAAATGGATGGTTATGGATGATGATGCAAATGAGATGATTTTAAGATGCTTAGAATAACAAATCTATATTATCCTAAACAACTTAAATGATGATATGATATGAGATGGATGAGATTGATGATGTGATATGCTATGGATGATTTATGAGATGCTTAGACTAACAGATCTATATTATGATGATGATATGAATGCACGATGGATGCATGATGGATGAACTGGATGAATTGGTGTTAGTATGGAAATGAGATGATGACAAGAGGATCCAACAAGCCAACATTATGAGAGATGATGATGAAAAATGATGATAAGAAATGATGATGATAGATGGATGATTTTGCTTTATCAAGGATTGGGATTTTCAAAGGGTCACTTACTTTATGTTTGATAACACACCTAAGTACGATGCATCAAGGTATAAAGGACCAGGATGACGTTGTACTTAGTGTGATGGACTTTGACTTGACAAATAGATAGGAGTATTCCTGTTCACACCTGACATACGGAAACCTTGCTAGGATGCACTTTAGAAGTTTCAAACATCTCGGACCAAAACATGGAAAGGTATAACCAATCAATGTAATAGTCAACAAGTTGTCCAAAACATCCTCTATACATATCTAACAAAGAAAGTATTCGCCAAGTTATTTGACAAGAACGTCCAACAAGCACAACAGAGAAAAGAATAATGATCGTCGCCCCATTCCTATCTCTCTAAATCCTTCATTTGGATATCATCGAGAGGTCCTTGGACTGAGCGCAATAAGATAAGTCAAAAGAAAAAGATAAAGCACACAAACAAGTTGATGTTCTTAAATACCGCTAACCAAAAGGGAATGTGTTTTTAAGGATAAGAACTGAAACTTATTGCCAAAAGATAATGCCCATTGTAGGAAGGATACATCCTAGGACATGTTAGTGGATGGCGGCACGTCATTTCGTTTATCCAAAATGTTCTTTCTGATAAATAATGCCCCTTGTAGGAAGGATTCATCCTAGAACATGATGTTATCAGGTGATTGATATGGGACTATTTGGATGATGGACTATCAACACAAAGACTTGACCAACTTGTTTACATACTAACTTAGACTTGAAGCTTGATGCTTTTGAGATTTACTTTTAACCTGCTAGACTTGTTTCTAACTATTTCACCAAAGGTTGAGGATGATGATCACTTTATTATTATGAATGGTGTTTATTACGGGTGCAAGCGAGATGAGGCAAATGGATTTTTTCAAATATTTGGATGTTTTTGGAGTTTTGCAATGTTTTGAGGCTGTTTTTGGTATTTTTCAAGGTTTTATAAATGTTTTGTTTTTCGATTTTTCAATGTTTTTTTGGATTTTCTGAGATTTTGACCAAGATACTAACCTAAAGACCTATCCTAGGGGTCCTGAGGGTTGATCAACAGATTAGCCTTGCCTACGTTATAAATGCAGAGACCACGTAGTTCGATTGGCGACTTGACCAATTTATAGATGACGATATACATGATGAGATGTCAGTTTATTATGACAGACTCTTATAGGACTGACCTAAATGTCTCGGGGGATGATCAAAGATCAACCTTGCCTACGTTCTAGCTCAGAGACGACGTAGTTCGACAAGACAACCTTGTTTTTGGCTTTTTTTGATGTTTTGATATTTTTGGATTTTCTAATTTTTCTGATGTTTTTGGATTTTCTAATGTTTTGATGTTTTTTGAATTTTCTGATGTTTTGATGTTTTTGGATTTTTTGATTTTTTGATGTTTTTGGATTTTCTGATTTTTTGATGTTTTTGGATTTTCTGATGTTTTGAGAACTTTAAGACCATATACGAATCCGATCCGATGGGAACATGCCCCCAGCGTGATGCAATAGACTACCTTGATAAAGGCAAGACAAACTGACCTTGAGGATGGGTCGAGTAGTACTAGGAGGGATCATGCGAAAACAAGACCAAGCTATGGTGCGGATGCAAGTGAATGTGTGATGGGTGGAGATATGGATGCGATGGATGATGGAAGCGAAATGGATGGATGATGATGTAGATCAAGCCATAAAGGTCCTATGGATGGAAAGTGCTTATTTACACAAGGCGCCTATTTGCCAGGTTTTCACCAAGGTACCTGCCCAAAGTGCCACCAAAGTGGTTTTCACTAGAGGACGATTTTTCTCTTTATTGTTTTCAATCCGTTTTTTGATTTTTTTTTTTTTTTTTTGATTTTTCTACTTTTTTGATTTTTTTTTGTTGTTACCAAGACGCCTGTTTGCCAGGTTTTCGCCGAAGTAACCAATTTTTCAAGATTTTTTCTAATTTTTTGGATTTTTTGGTTCTATACCTTGAAAGAATTAGTCATAAAAATTTTTGAGATGGGAGCTATTCATGGGCTCCTGTAGAGGTTCCCCTTCGGGTGTTGATAGCTGACATGCCCCTGATTTGTAACTTGCTGTTATGATGAAAGGCCCTAACCAATTGGGTTCAAACTTGCCTTTGCTGCTGGGATTTGGGACGTTCTTCTGATTTTCTTTTAAGACCAATTTTCTGACTTGGAAAGTCCTGCTTCTGATCTTCTTATTGTAGCTTCGTTTGAGTCTATTTTGATAGACTTGCAGATGATTCAAGGCATCTATGCGTCTCTCATCCAGTAACTCTAGCTCGTTTAATCATGTTACCCGATAGTCCTCATCAGTGATGAGATTTTGCAATGATATTCTAAGGGATGGGAGCTCAATCTCAATTGGGAGTATGGCTTCTGATCCGTACACCAGGGAGAAGGGGTGGCGCCAGTGGGTGTGTGGATGCTTGTTCGATAAGCCTAGAGGGCGGGATTAAGCTGCAGATGCCAGTCATGACCTGCATCATTGACTGTTTTCTTGAGGATTTTGAGGATGGTTTTGTTCATGGCTTCTGCTTGGCCATTGCCTTGGGGATAGTACGGGGTGGAGAAGCGATGCTGGATTTTGAATTTCTCGCACAAGTCATAGGCATCCTGATTCTTGAATGGTGTCCCATTATCTGAGATAATGGCTTGTGGGACACCGTAATGACAAATGAGATAGTTCAGGATGAATTTTGAGATTTGCTTCCCAGTGATATACATCATGGGTATGGCTTCCACACACTTTGTGAAGTACTCAGTTGCAGTTATAATGAATTTGTGGCCATTGGATGAGGTGGGTGAGATTTTCCCAATGAGATCGAGTCCCCACTGTGAAAAGGGCCATGGTGTGATAATTGGGTGAAGCTCTTGAGCTGGAGCATGGATGAGGTCCCCATGCTGCTGACATTGTAAACACCTTTTAGCGTGATCACGTGCTTCTCACTCCATTGTGGGCCAATAGTACCCCAGCCTCAGCAGTTTCTTGGCTATGGTTATTCTACTCAAGTGTGAGCCACAGATACCGTTATGAACCTCGGTTAGAGCGGTTAATGCCTCCTCAGCATTCAGACAGTATAGTAAAGTACCCTCTATGCTTCTACGATATAAAGTATCACCTAGGATGACAAATCTGGATGCCTTTTTGATAAAGGTTTGTTTTAGGCTCGATGGTAGGTCAGCAGGTATGACTCCTATGAGAAGATATGTGTAGATGTCGTGATACCAAGGATCGCTAGGACCAACGATTTGACACACATATTCTGATTCTAGTACCTCAAATGTGGGAACGAGAAGCTGCTCGATCAGAAATTTGTATTTCGGCACATTGTGAGGGATGTCTACTAGAGACCCAATTGTAGCCATGGCGTCAGCGGCTCTATTGTTGGTTCTTGGAATCTGCTCAAATGTTATGTCGATGAAGGATTCCTTTAGAGTCTCCACCAATTTTTTGTATGGGGTTAGCTTATCATCCTTTGTTTGATATTCATTATTGACTTGATTTATGATCAACTGTGAGCCGTCGTAGACCTTGAGAGCTATGATATTCCATTGCACTGCTATTTTGAGACCTATAGTCAAAGCCTCATATTCCGCTATGTTGTTGGTGCAAAGAAATGCCAATTTGTATGATCTTGGTATGCAGTCCCTCTGTGGGGTGATGAAGAAGACACCAACTCCTGATCCATGTTGTGTATATGACCCATCGAAGTATAGTTTCCAGTGATCAACAACGTTGAGGTTAAAAATAGACTCATCTGGAAACTCTGAGACAAGGGGATTCTCAGAATACATAGGTACTTCTGCTAATTGGTCTGCAATAACTTGACCCTTGATGGCTTTTCTTTTAACATACTCGATGTCATATTCTGATAATATCATGACCCATTTTTCCATTCTACCAGTTAACATTGCCTTTGATAAGAGATATTTAAGGGGGTCAATTTTGGTAATAAGCTTGATCTTGTGTGCCAACATGTAATGTCTGAATTTTTGGGATGCAAACACTACTGTGAGGCATGCTTCCTCAATGAATGAGTAATTTAGCTCATGACCCACCATTGTCCTACTGATATAGTAGATGGCCCTCTCCATTCCATTTTCATCATGCTGAGCTAGGAGAGCTCCAAGGGCTGCTACTGTTGCTGATACATGTAAGATCAATGGCTTCTTGGGGATGGGTGGCATTAATACTAGCAGTGTCAATAGATATTCCTTTATTTTGTTGAATGCCTCTTCACATTTTGTATCCCATTTGTATGATACCCCTTTCTGGAGTAGGTGGGAATATGGGTTCTTCTTGTCTGCCAATTGTGCTATGAACCTTCTAATGGATTGGAGCCTGCCTTGGAGGCCTCTCAGTTGCTTTAAGTTCCTTGGTGCTTCCATCTCGAGGATTGCTTTGAATTTTTCTAGATCCATCTCGATACCCCTCATGGAGACTATGTATCCTAGCAGTTTACCTGATTGTATGCCGAAGACACACTTCTTGGGATTTGGTCTGACTTTGTATTCCTCCAATCTGTCAAAGATAGCACTTAAGGTTGCTATATGATCTTTTCTTTTTCTTGATTTGGATAGGATGTCGTCAACATAGTCTTCAACTGTCTTGTGAATCATGTCATGGAATATTAGTGTCATGGCCCTTTGATAGGTTGCTCTTGCATTCTTTAGGCTGAATGACATCATGTTCCAGTAGTAGGTCCCCCACGGACAAGTAAAAGATGTCTTATGTTGGTCTTCTTTTGCTATCATAATCTGGTTGTATCCTGAAAATCCGTCTATTAGTGATAGCATCTCATGCCCTGCTATCATGTCCACTATCATATCAATATTGGGAAGTGGAAAGTCATCCTTGGGACATGCTTTGTTCAAATCTCTAAAATTTGTATAGATTCTAATAGCTCCATTAGGTTTTGAAACATGTACCAAGTTCGATACCCATTCTGGATAATCAATTGGTCAGATGAATCCAACATCTAATAGCTTTTTGAGCTCCATTTTGACTAACAAAGCAATTTGAGGATGCATTTTTCGAAGCTTTTGTCTAACAGGTTTTGCATCTGGATACACTGCTAGGTGGTGGACCATAGTCTTTGGATCAAGTCTTGGCATATCAGCATAACTCCATGCAAAGTTTATTTGTCTTTCCCTTAGGAATGCTACTAGGAGTTCTTGCTCTTCTGATAATAGTGATTCTGCATAGAATGTGATATGCGGGGTCTCCTCTGTTCCTAGGTTGACTGGGTTGCATTTTTCAGCCAAGACTGTTGACTTCTCTTAATGAATAGCTCTTAGGGGAAGATTGAATCCTTCATCCTCAGGCACCTCAGAGAGGTTTTCACCGTTGGATACGTCCTTTCTTTTTACTATTTTCTTGTCAGAGAGTGCCATTGTGTGGTTTTCACTCAAGGACTTGGATATGATTCTTAGTTTCTCACTTTTGTGACTGAAGGATTCAATCATTTCCCCGTAATAGGTGTGTGTGTCCAACTTCATTATGAATCCTACCTTGTGATCTCCATCTGGAATGTTATCCCTCAACCCCATGAATTCTGAGAGTGCTTCATCATTTTCGAATGTATCAAGAACTAGTGGTCCTTGTGGTCATAGTCGATCAGTCAGGGGTAGACTAAGCGGATCTCATGGTTTTGACTATCTGGTTCAAAGGATATGGTACTAATCATACACAGGGTGGTATCTTTGAATAGCCTAGCTAGAGTGGATAAGGTATCTTCATCATCGCTACTAATATAGGGCTTATAAAATTATGTGTGTCCCTACCTGTGACTATTGGTGAGTGTACTTGTACTAGTACTGGCTAAGGAGAAACATTAGCAGCTCTAACCGGAGGACTTCAGCCACGTATGGTTATTCTCAGAGGGGTACATCCAAGACCAAGATTTGTTATAGGTTGCGTCTCAGGCATGATTGGTATTAAGAGCCCATTGTCATTTTGCCCCAATCTTTGGTTTCTGTCATAACCCATTGCAAGCATCATTGTCTCATCCATTGGTAATTTAGGTGTCGGTCTTTCATCTCGATACAACATGTGGGATGGATCTGCCTCAATAACCTCTTGACCAAGGTCTCCCCAGCTTGTGAATTCAGGATAATCGTCAGGATTTGTTTGTGATGTAGAAGCTTGATTTTCTTGTGGTGTCCCTGTGATCTAGGAGATTGTTGTAACTCTCCTATCACAAAAGCATTATTAGGGAGCCTATAGCTTCCACAACCATCCTCCTAGATGATGAGCTTGATGTCATAGATGGTGGGAATGGCGGGAGTGGGAGGTGTCTCTGTCGCAAAAGTGGACGTGAGGGTGGCGGGGTCAATGTATGATGTGGATGGGCCCTCATCATTCTTTGGCACTTGGGGGATTTTGTAATATTTGGCTTCAAGATTCTTGCAATATGAGAATGGCTCGGGATCTCCGTGGATGGTAACCTCTTGTCCATTATGTGTGAATTTCACACATTGGTGGAAAGTTGATGCTACAGCTTTCATTGCATGGATCCATGGGTGTCCCAAGAGGATATTGTATGGCAAGTCGAGGTCCAAGACCTAACAAGTGGTTTCCATGAGCATCGGCCCTACTTGGATAGGGAGTTTGATTGTGCCTTGAGACACTCTTTTTTGGTCATCGTATGCTCTTATTGTGATGCCTTTCCCTCTATCAATGGAGTCTTCTGATATCTTTAACTGCTTGTTGAGACTAAGAGAACAAATGTTCAAACCTGCACCTCCATCCACCAAGACCCTTTTGATTTTTCTTTTATTTACGATGGCTTCCAAGTGAAGGGCATGATTGTGAGATGGTTGGGCAAGAAAATCCTGGTCGAAAAATGTAAGGAGGTTAGGTGTTATGATGTTTCCGACCATAGCTTGGAATTGCTCCTCATCGAGATCTGCGGGGACGGTGGATGAGGCTAATGCTTCCTCAAGGATCTTTTTATGGGCCGATGATATTTTTAACAACTCCATGATGGAGATGTGTGCTGGTGTTCTTTTGAGTTGATCTACAACACTGTAGCCATTGGATCTAGATGAAGGGACCCTATTTGGTTGAGATGACCCTGCAATGGTGACTTTGCCGCCTCTTGTGGTGACTCCACAATCTTCGGCATGGGCGCCTTTGATGGTGATGACCATGCAGTCTTCATTTAGGGAGGCAACAACTGTTTCGTATACATGATTTACACTACCTTTTCCTTTATCCTTGTTATTCCCTTTGTTGCCATGATTCGCATCGGATTCATGTAGATTTTAAGATCCTAATTCCCAGTAGGTGCTTCCACATTTATAATTCTTTTGTCGATGAGATCTTGGATGATGTTCTTGAGTCTCATACAATTGTTTGTGGTGTGGCCTTTGATTTTGTGGAACTCACATAGTTGATTTTCATTGTACCAAGGAGGTTTGACATTAGGTTCTTGATAATTCTCAAATGTAGGAGCTTGGATGAGTTTTTCATCGATTAGCTTTTTCATGATGTCCTCAAGTGGTTCCCCCAAAGTAGTGTATTTTTGTTTGGGGTATGTTTTGCGTTGAGGTGGTCCTCTTTGGTCATTGAGGTTATTGATGGTGGGATTATTGGGTTGGTATGTTGTGTGATGAGTGTTTTGGCGTTGTGGTTGGATTTCCAGTGCTGGTGTATTTTGGCGTGGACCACTAATGACCACCTTGGCATCGATGATGCCATCATTAGTGATGTTCTTGTTTCTCACCCATGTACGAGGTTTATCATTGTAATTAGATGATGGGCGGTTGTTTTGCGGTTTGTGATATGACGTTGATTCGATGGGTTGAGTCACAAGGGCTCTTTCGATGCTAAGCGCCTTGGAGATCAATTGATCGTATGTGGTGATACCCTGAACCTTGAGATGAAATGATAAGTGACCTTCAAGGTTGGCGATGATTTTGTAGACTTGTTGTTCTTCTGGCATGGTCCACTTGTTCCGATTGGCCTTGGATCACCATCGTTGAAGGAATGAAGCGAAAGATTCATTCTTCCCTTGTTTTAGAGCGTATAGTTCTTTGAGACTAACATCCATTGCAATGTTACCTGCGTAGTTCTTAATGAATGCACTTGTAATCTCTTGGAATGTTCTAATGCCTGTAGGTAAGCGAGAGAACCATTCTATAGCGGGACCCACCAAGCTTCTGGGAAATAGCCGCATCAGATACGTATTGTCATATGCGACTTCCATGCAATGAACCTGGAATTCCCTAATGTGATCTTCAAGGTTTCCTGTCCCTCGATATTTGTCAAATTTGGGGATTTCAAATCCCTTAGGGAATGGTTTCATTTCTAAGATCCTATCAAATGGATAGGGAGACAAGTTGCTTTGCGTTTTGGTTGTTCGCCCTGATTGAAGATTGAGAACTTGTTGCGAGAGCGACTTGACTTGTGTTGTCATATCATCTTGCGGGTCAGGGGGTGGAATGAAGGTGTTTTGGGGTATCGCGATCATGGTTTGGATGGGTGGATTGGTTGGTGTTTTGTTCGTTGGTATGTGTATATTCTATCGAGCGAGGTAGGCTTCTACCTGCTTTTGGATGAATAACGCTTGTTGTTGATCTTGCTGCTGCTGTGCTAGGATTTTTGCTTGCTGTTGCGCTTGTTGTTGTTCCAACAATGCTTGTTGTTGTGCTTGCTGTTGTTCCCACAACGCTTGTTGTTGGGCTGCCAATTTTGCTGCTTCTTGTTGTTCTTGATATTGCTTTAATGCTTGTTGGTACGCTTGCAATTGCACTGCTTGTGCAAGAAGTTGTGCTTGCGCTTGAGCTTGTGCTTGGGCTTGCGCTTGTGTGGCTTGTTGCTACAATAATAGTTGTGCTTGAGCGACCCTTTGTGCTTGCAATGCTTGCACAGCTTGGGCAGCTTGAGCAGCTTGTTGTTGTAATAACGCTTGAGCTTGTTGTGCTTGTTGCGCTTGTATTGCGGCTTGTGCAACTTTGGCAGCTTGTGCAGCTTGAGCGGCTTGTTGCACGGCTTTTTGTTTTTGCACTTGTTGATAGCCTCTTTGGAAAGCAGCTTGCAATGCTGCGTCGAATTGGTTTGATGTGGTGAATGTTGGTGGTGGTGGGGGTGGTGGATTTGGAATGGCATTTGTGGTGGTGGTGAATGGTGATGTTGTGTTGATATTTTGTGTGTTGGATAATGGTATTGATGTGACTGGTCCTTGTGAGACCATGCTTTGTGATGATGTGGGGGTGTTTAATGATGTTGCCATTGCTTGCATATTTATTGTTTGTTGTTGCGATATCAATGATAAATTTTGAGCGTTTGGTGTGATGCTTTGATTGATGGTTGGAATAGTGGTTTGATTGATACTTGGTAAGGGAGGCAACCCCAAGCCAAGGAGTGGTGTGGATGATAATGTTAATGGTGGGATAGGTGGAAATGTGAGGGGGTGAATCCTTGCGAAAGTGTTGTGGTATCGAATATGCCCCCTGGTCTGAACATATCCCCCTCTTCTTGTGAATTTGTGAGAAGAGGTGTTTGTGGTGCTTCATGAAAAGATGTTGATGATGGGTCATAATGTAAAGTAAGAGGATCATTTTGGTGTAATGGATTATGGGGGATGTTTTGTTCTAAGGTGGTGTTTGCGTCCAAGTTTTGGTTATTCACAAGGGGATGTGATTGAAGTGCATTGAGAAATGTGTTTGCCTTGTTGACGTTGGGTTGAGTTGGAGCAAATGATGTTGTGAGTTGTGGGATGTTCTGCGTGATGTTTTGAGATGGGGGTGTAGATGAAATGGGGATGGTGGATGAGATTGGTGGGAAAGATGTCTCCACTATAGTGCTTACATCAAAATCTGAAGGCAACTTGGCCCCTTGTTTTGCTAGTTCAAGCATGTGTAACGAAGGGTTAAATCTCATCATGACGTTGATGATTCTATGGTTGTTCGGATTTTGGAGCATTTCTGTCATTTCTTCGTGAGACATTCCAAAAGTGAGGTCCTCTCCTTGGTTTTCTTCTTGTGGGTTTTGTGATGATGTTGGAAGGCTAATTGTGAGATTTCCATCCCCAATGGGGTTCATTTCAGGAGTGGTTTGGCCAAGATCACTTGAAGCGGGTGTTTCTTTGTTGGCTTCCATACTCTTCTTGTATTGAGATCTAGTTAGAACCATAAAACGGGGATCAATCTTCGAGAATATGGGAGATGAATCTCTTGATTCTTTGGATTAATCTCTATTTTATGTCCCAAATTGAAAGTTTTTAGGATGATTTTTAGGATCAAATGTGATGATGATATGATGATGTTTAAAGATGGATGTTATGGATGTTTTTGGCTTTTGATAAATCTTGAATGAAATACTAGGCTTTTAAGATTTTGGATTTTGAGATTTTGAAGTTTTGTCCTTGATCTTGATTTGGATTTGGATTTGGATTTGGATTTTGAACAAAAAGACCCTAAGATGTTTGATAATGATCTAAAGGATAGTTTTGTTCAAAGGATGATGATTTGGATATGTGTGAGGAGAAGGATGTATCTAATCACACCTACCCAAATAAGATGATTGTTTCACTAAGTATATGGAGAAGGCTTCATCTACATACACTAAGCTAGACAAGATGATTTTTGATAACTTTGACTAAGTATATGCAAAAGGATGCATCTACACATGCCTAGCCAAAAGGTGTTTTGATAAATGTTTCAAGGACTTGGTCTCAATGATTTTGGTGTTTGTTTGATTTTGTCATAAAGCCTAGCACTTCAAGGATGATTTCAAGGTTTTTCAAAAGATGATTTATGAGATGAAGGTGGGTTTGGTGTTTGGGGGATGGATGAAAAGATTTTGATATGTTTTGATCCCTAGATGAACCTAAAAAGACCACTTTGTTTTGCCTAGATCTAGGTATTGAAGAGCATACAAATGCTTCCTAAAGACCTTTGTAACCAAGGATTGATTTCATTTGAACTTTCATTTTCAGATTATTAATGATTTTTGCTTTGAGATTTGTGAGTCTCCAATCACACATGAAAATTCATTTTGCTTTGCTTTGCTTAATGGCTTTATTTTACCAAAAACAATATCTTTGATTAAAGTTTCAAACTAAGATGTCCAATGTCTCAATTTCTTTAAACCCCACAAGGTAGTTTATGTGGAAATTTAATGAACTTAAGGCAAGGGTTTTCCTATTGTTTACTCAAGAAGACAAATTGAGATATAATCCAATGCTTAGAAACCTCTAAGGACATAAGTCCCAAGGGAAAGCAATAACATATGGATTGAGTCAATGATATTTGTTTTCAAAAGGGTTTGAAATTTTGATGATGTTAAGTGTTTGTTTTTTATTTGTTTTCGAGCAAGCAATGTATTTTCAAACTGACTCACAAGCAATGCAACATCCTAGCTTAATGGGTACGTTTTTCTTAGTGGGCTTGCCTCATGCCCTTCATAGAAGAGATGATTTTACATGCAACCAAGGAAAAATATAAAGGTATGTTAAGAATGAAGTCTTAATCTCTATATTTCAACCAAGATCAGACATGGCAAGTAACTTCTTAGAATCTAAGTTCCAATGCAACACTTTGATAAACTCGCTCAATGGATCAATAAGCCACTACAAAACAAGGGTTCTAGTTCGGACTTTCCGTTCGTAGGAGTTGACCCAACGTGGCAAGAGTCCCCTTTCGGATCCATCTTGTCAGAGTCAACCGCGTGATATTGGCGTTTCTTCCAATATCCACATTTATATCCCGGTTGGAAATACTTTCGGGTTCAGAGTGTTACCGGTTGAGCCGTTCCCTTGGGTGATTACTTTTTCCCACAAGGTGGCCCCTCTAAGATAAACAAAAGCAAATGAAGAACAAAATCCATAACTCGATCAATCTTTGATAGCAACAAAGAGAGAGAATTACGCAAAAATGTCCCCCACTCACACTCGCACAATAGTTTGTTCAATTTTAAGCCCAAATTGAAGTGTGGAGGTGATCACTTTATCTTACGCCAAAATCACCAAAAAGGCCTTTTGATTCTCAAGATCGCTTGGAAGCGCGAGAGAAGCGCATACATCCTTTTCAATGACTTTAGTTTAAGTAAGTAACCACAAAACAAAGAAAACACACATTCATTTTATCCTTCCAAAGCAATTGTGAGTTCGTTTTAAGCACCAAGATGAAGTGTGAGTTTTGATTGTTCAATTTGTTAATCCCAAACAAAATCTAGTAAGTTTGTGATCCTAAAAGTTCGTTTTAGCCTTTGCAAAAAACCAAAGTGTTCTTTTAAAACCCAAACAAAAATTAGTGTCCTAAAATGAAAAGATAAACAATTTTGTGAAAAAGTGTTAAACAAACACTTAAAGCATTTTAAAACACTTCAATTTTTTTGCAAATATCCTCCTCATTTTCTCCCCTTTCGTTTTCCTTTGCTAGCCTTCTCCTTGCTTTCCTTCGTTTGTACCTTTGTTGTCCTTCGTTTGCTTTTGTACCTATTTCACCAATAAACACCATAAGTAGGAATTATGTATGTATTACAAAACAATGAAAACAACACAAGATACATTCACTTATTTGAGAGAAAATAGAATTTGCCAGCCCTACGAGTCCTTCATGACCCCATGACATAAGATCAATTTATTGAAATTAATTGACTTAATAAATAATTGAAAAATATCATCAAAGGTATCTTATTATCATTAAGTCAACCAAAACTTCAATTTATATATAAATAGACAACTAATGAGTTAAAGGAAACAAATGTGAGAATTAGACTGTATGAATTAGCCTTTTTAGCCACACATGAATGGTAACAACTGCAAGGCATTGTTTTCAATTTAAAATGACAGTACCATTAATAAATGGGAATAAGTCAAATGTGTACATAAACGCACAGTTCATAAGACAGAAAAAAGAAACTTTCATCATAATGGTGCAACAAACTTGACTTCTCCTTTACGCGTTTGATCTAAGACAAAAACATTTATCATAATGGCGCAACAAAACCTGACTTCACCTTTATGCATTTGATTTTGTTGAAATGGGCAGTTCTAACATTGATGATTTCTTCTGACCTGTACCACACAACTCTCATCTAGAAATATTAATTAAGCAAGGGACGGATATCTACGCCCACTCTTCCAGTCTATGTTCATTTGAGAGTATGACCCCAAAAGGAAAAACGCTATTGATCAAGTACGCAGTCAAAAGAAACATAAAAAAAGAGAAAAACGCATGAACCTAAACACCTGAATGGTAAGAATGCAGAAGGGAAGCAAGTGCGTAATGCTTGATAGGATGCTTAGAGTATAAATATCTATTCAAGGTGTCATCTGAGATCAAGATTATCTTTCACAGCTTTAAACTATGAGCACAACTGTCAAAGTTTGTAAAAAAAAAAAGAAATTGTTTTTGACCAATTTCTTGGGAATCTTTAAAAACTCAAAGATGGCCAAGTCTAAGGCTACTACAATTCAAGCGGCTATTGATGGCAGTAAAGAACGGCCCAGACAGCTGCAGTAGGACAAGCAACATGTTAACTATGTAATACCCAAATGATATAGAATTTTAACGCACAGTCAAAACAAAAGAGAAGTATGTGATGTCTTATGACATTGTCCACATAGTTGCACGCCATTCCTTGAAAACATTACTTTTATTGCACAACTCTATACATTTTCAAACATATTGTTCGAGGTACCTCTCCTTTCTCTAAACGTTACTGCCATTTAATGCAGAAATGCATAAGATGGATTTCAAATAATAACAAAAACCGTCTTTAAGCTAACATGCTTTCTAAATCTGACTATAAGTAATGTCCGAAAAAGGAACAAAAAAAAAAAAAAAAAACAAACTGGATTTAAGAAGTTTTGATAGGTGCTTCCATAAATTTGGCAGAATGGGGATTTAAATAGCTATGAAATTTATGAGAGCAAGAATTGCTTGCACTAATGGATTTCATCTATGTAAACACGAGTTTGAAGATTCCTAATGGCTTTATCAAAATTGAGTATAACTTGTGGAAATTGATTTAATACCAAAGTGTATTAACCACATATGCAAAATAGTTTTGAATTATTCTATACAGAATGACAACAATCCGTAAGTTTGCCTCAAACAAATTTTAAAAGAAACTTAATTTCTATTTCAGATATCAGTCATAATGTGACAAATCTTAGTGTGAAATAAAAGCCATTCCAACTAAGATACAAAATCTTGAAACATTAGCAATATGTTAGATGGTGAAATTTTTAAACAAGTATGAGTCTATGCCCTCCTTCTAGCGCCACAATGAAGTACCTTAAATCTGCAAGTAAGACCAACCTCAAATACTCATTAGAAGGGTTAGTCTAAACATACAAATCTGCAAATACCTCTATGAAATAACATATCTATGCTAAAGAAATGCCACAAGTAACAAAAACAACATCAAGAAGACATTTCAAAAGCAAGATAATCACCTATTCCATATTGGATTGGTGTCACATGTGCTAGTGACCCTTTCCCAACCCTTGCTAAGAAGCCAAAGTGATGAAATGCAAATACAATGGAGATGATGAGCAAGATGAGTTCTCAAATCAAGAGAGTAACCTTGCATAAAAGTTGTGGATTGATGAATGAGGATTAAGGCCTTCTTTTATAGATTTTCTTGATGAGAGATTGGCCAAGAGGGTGAATGTGGGACTAAAGATCCACCAATGAGAATAGGCCACTTGTCAAGTGGTGAGTGGTCAATGGATGTGCAAGATTTGGGAAGAGTGCCCATGAGAGGGAGAATTTGAATTCAAATTTTGCAATAAATTTTGAGAGGGGGACAAGAAAAACAACAATAAATGCAATGTTGGAGGGACAAAACAACTTGTCATGTTGAGGGAAAATGAGGGTTTTTAATAAATCAATAAATTTATTTATTGGTGCAAGTGGCTAAATCTAGAGAATGCAAATGGGTGAGATTAGCATTTAATCATGGTTAGATTAAATAAATGATGATTATGTTAGTTTAATGATGATTAGGTGAGTTTGACTTTTAGGACTTTGATATTTGATTTATTTAAATTAGAAAATGATGGAATATGATTTAGGATTTGATTTAAATAGATGTTTGATTTGTTAAAAGGTTGATGATAATGTGTGCTTGATTTTAAATAAATGATCTTAGGAAATGGAGATTAATGAAATTACCTGATAAATGAATGAAGGTGAATCTGATCAATCGATGAATGGACCTAATGTGAAATTTAGTTCAGTTTATGAATGAACCTGATCAAATGCAGAATGTTAATTTTGCATGTCTATAGCTCCTACCAAAGCTTTTTTAATTTTCAAAAAATGTGGTTTAGGCACCTGCATTTTCTACATTTGTTACAACAATGGTGGATTAGTGATCTATATGTGAAGGGCTCTAGAATGCTACAATTGTGCAAGAAATTGAGTTATGTTAAATCATAAATCAAGTATTGGAATATTCATGTGTTTAAGAACATTTTTCATCAGAAGGAATTGGTCTTTTAAAAAATTTCTGAAATTAATGAAAAAATTATAGCACAAGGGTTAGATGGCAATACTTATGAGTAGCAAAAGAAATTGCAAGGAGAATGGGCTGAGTTGGTGGCAAGAGAAGAATTTTATTGATGGGAGAAATCAAGAGAATTGTGGCTAAGAGAGGGTGATAGGAATACAAAAAAAAATCATGCTTCAATGCAAATTAAGAGGGCAATTGCCACAATCTTTTCAATTCAGAGTTCAGTTTCTAGTGAAGTGTTTACAAAAGAAGATGAAATTCAAGTAGAGGGTGTTGGATTCTTTTCACAAATCCTAACGATATCATAAAATAATTCATTTGAATCAGTTTATGAAGGTGACAAGCTCTTAGATAGCATACCAACATTAATACAAAGTGAGATAATAACTGGTTATTGAGACCACTTTCCCTTGAAGAAGTCAAGAAGGTGGTTTTTTCTTGATCACCTAATAAGGCGTCGGGTCATGATGGATTCACAACCTTATTTTTTCAAAGTGTTGGGATTTTATAGGTTTTGATATATTGTTGGCTTTGGAGGAATCAAGGAAAACAAGGACAATGCTTAAGCAATTCAACACTACACACATTGCTATAATTCGGAAAGTAAAGAAGCCAAAAAAATTTGTAGACTTCAGACCAATATCATTATGCAATACAATATACAATTTTTTTATTAAAGCTATTCATCTCAAGATTCAGATATGAGTATGTGCAGGATCATGATGGGCCAAAAAAGTGGAAATATGATGGGTATGTGTAGGGTATGTGGCTGATGACCTTTTTTTTACCCAAAATAGATGAAATGAAAAGGGTTTTTAAAGGAGATTCTTAGCTTTCCACCAATACAAATTATGCTTTACTTTGAATTTCATAAATAATTATTATTTATTTTCTATTTGAATTATGACTAAAGTCCTGATTGATAGGCTGATTGAAAAACATCTATAGCTTTCAAACGACATCACATTTTTTGAATATAATGCATCACATTCTATGCTTCGCATACTATAGGATTAAAAAAAAAATTCATGAAGTTTTGACCAAGTTAAGGTGGTCAGACATACAAGTTTTTATATTTTTTAAAAGTTGTAATAAAAAATCATAATTAATTATTTACTTGGAAAAAAAATACAAAATATATGCATCACATCAGGACATGAGTCCTCTATTTATATCTAAAATCTTAGAAAAAATATTATCATTTTATTGTGGTTAGGGGTGATAGACACCTACTTCTTATTTTTCCTTGAAATTTAAGTGCTACTACATTGAAATTTCAAATTTTCACCAAATAGATTTAAAAAAAAAAAAACATACTTAGTAGTTTAGAAACTACATTCAATTTGCTACATATTCTATTCTTACATATTTTTGAAATAATATAGATAACTTATTCAAATTTTTACATCAAGTTTCCTAACTCTAATTTTTCTAAATTTTCATTGCCAGTTAAGGGCCTATTTTTTCCATGATGATCCTACACATACCCATCTATTTATATCAAGAGTAATTTCACAAGAACAATGTGGTTTTGTGCCTACCAGGGGAACTCTAAAAGGAGCATTAGTGGCCCATGAGGTGTTGCATTATGTTAAGTCTAATAATAACCTATCCTTCATTATCAAGCTTGATATGATGAAGGCTTATGACAGAGTGAATTGGGAGTTTCTGATTCAAGTATTGCAAAAGTTTGGATTTAGCTACAAATGGTGCAAATGGATCCAGTCATGTTTAGCAGGGGCTAAGTTTTTAGTTATTGTAAATGGCTCTCTAGTTGGTTTTTGTGGTTCCACCCAAGGAGTTAGGCAAGGAGAGCCTTTGTCTCCTTTTTTATTCATATTAATGGCTGAGGCATTAAGTAGATCAATTAGGAAATTTCACAATCAAGGCTTATGGTATGGTATCTCTATTCCAAATACACATATTATAGCCACACACTCATTATTTGTTGATGATAGAGTATGATTTTGGAAGTCCTCTTTGCAAGAAGTTGTTCAGGTAAAGCAAATCCTTGATAAATACTCTTCATCTTTGGGTCAAAATATTAATGCCAACAAGTCCAAGATATACTTTTTTAATACAAAGGATTCTATCTCAAGGAAAATGATTGGATTGTTGGGATTTCAACAAGCTGAGTTTCCTTGCACATATCTAGGTATTCCTTTCTTTATGTGAGTTGATAGAGTTAAGTATTGGCAGAAAATTATTGAAAGAATAAAATCCAAAATTCTTTCATGGAAAGCTAGGTGGTTGTCACTAGCTAGGAAAATAATGATGATCAAATCTGTATTAGCATCCATTCCAAATTATTAGATCTCGTTGTTTTGAAAGCACCAAAATGTGTTATCAATAGTATACAAAAGATTATCAAAGGTTTCTTGTGGAGGGGTAACATAGACAAGAAAAGAAAAGTATCTTTGGTATCTTTGGATAGTACATGTGCATTAGAAAATATAGTGGGGGTGTTAGATTACACAATATTTCAGCAAGAAATTTGGCATTAGGAGCAAAATTGACATGGAAGATGTACAAAAAACCAAGGTTGAAATGGTGCACATTAATGAAAAATAAATGTTTGGATAATAATAGCTCAAATAGAATTTTTACAATTGCAAACCCTCCCAATGGATCAGCTATGTGGAACTTTATAGTTGTTTGTAGAGAATTTAATACTCCTTGTTTGTCTTGGGAGATTAATGATGGGGAAGAAGTCCAGTTTTGGAAAGATTCATGGAATGGCTTCCCTCCTCTTACCTCTATTTAGGAGTTACAAACTATAGAGAAAATTCTTTTAGTAGAGTGGGGCACAAAATTGAAAGATTGTGTTGGTTTAGTAGAGCCTATTTTAGGGAAAGCCATATGGAAGGATTTCTCTCTTTCTAGCTTATCTTTGGATCAAAAGCTTGCTTTACGAAAGGATCTTGGGAAGAGATTTGTTTTTTTATCGGATAGGTCAGATATAATATTTTGGGTTCCTTCTAAGGATGGGAACTACACAATTAAAGAGGGGTACAAATAAATTATTGCAAACATAGTACAAGATCAACCTCATAGAGCATATTCATTTTTTTGGACTTCAATGACATTCCCTAAGGCGGGAAGTTTTGCATGGCTTGCATTATGACAACAAATTTTGACAAGTGATAGGTTAGAAAAGCTGAGATTTGCATAATATTTCAAATGTGTATTGTGTCAAGAAGTTTTTGAATATGTAGATCATTCTTTTTTCAATTACAAGTTAGCTCAAGATTGTTGGGATTTTATTAAAGAAAAATTGCATATTTCATTCCCATTGCCTAGTACATTATGGGATTTGTTTTCAAGTTGGTTGGTCCTTTTTAAAACATCCTTATATGCTTGTATTTGGAGGGTAACTCCGACAATAGTGATATGGTGTATCTAGTGGGAATCTAATAGGAGGATTTTTAGAAATCAAAATCATTATCTTCAACAGATTCAGTTTAAAATGGAAAAACATATTTCAAAAGTGGTGAATTCATTTGTTAGCAATAATAAGAGTGTCTCTATTTTTACTAATTGGGACATTTGGTTTCTAAGCAATTGGAAACACATTTCAGTTCCCTTTACAGGTGCTCAACAATGTCTTTATAAGAAAAATATTGATAGAGCCAACATCCATTGGAAGCCTCCTTGTCCTGGGTTTCATAAGCTCAACGTTGATGGTGCTTCAAGGGGGAATCCTAGTTTATCAGGAGCAGGAAGATGTATTCATGATTGCAAAGGTTCATTGTTAGCAGTAAAAGCCATGAATTTACCTAATGATACAAACAATGTAGCAAAGAAAAAGGCACTTCTATAGGGTCTACAATTGGAAAAAGAGCTTGGTTTAAATAATCTACACGTTGAAGGGGATTCTTTATCAATTATCAATTCTTGCAAAGAGAAAAAGATTTATAATTGGAGACTTAGCTATATCCTTAGAAGGGCTTGGTTGTTAATGGATTCATTTAAGGAAATTCAAATAACACATGTATATCGGGAAGGTAACAAGCTATTAGACAAACTTGCAAATATGGGTTGTGAAGGGAAATAGTTTACATTTCTAGGCATTAATGATGTTGCAAAAGATTATCCTCTCATACAAACTTTAATTGAATCGGGCCAAGCTTCTTTCAGTGTTACTCCATAATTTTTTATATCATTGGGTTATAAGAAGTGGGAAAGTGGTGCCTTGTTTTCAAATTATCAAAGTGATTTTGCATTGTACAGATTTTAGGATGGTTATGAGTTGATGATACAACTATCCATGTTGGATGCTCCATATGTTGCTGATGCAATCCTCCATGAGGGATAAAGGACACTCCATAGATTGTTTTGTTCTTAAAGGTACTCAGAATAATAATGACAAAGGGTCTGAGCAGGTTAAATCATATATTTGATGTGCCTGCTTCACATGTATTTTGATTGAAAAGCGTGTTGATATCTCTAGTAAAAAAGATTTTTTGGTTGGTCTCATTATTATTTTATCATCCATTGTTAATATATTAATCACTATTGTGGTTGTGTTGTCATCTAAACATTTCTTCTAGGAAAATTTCTCTACTCTTCTCTCTTGGTTATTTGGGAACCTATGGTGTTTGGTGGTGTTGGGAGGAAGAAGTAGGTGTTTTTTTTTAGTTGCATGTGGTAGGAGTGGAGGACTAGTGGTAGTCTTTCTAAGGTGGTGGGTATTAAGATAGAAATTTTTCTTGGAAAATGGCTTATCAACCCTGGAATTTTTGCATCTGCATGAGGGTACAAAGCTAGGAAAATCCCTTTGAGGGATTCCTTTCACATGACAACCTGGGCATTTTGTTGAAGCTCTACTTTCCATGAGTGGAAGATTGCATTAAATCTATGATTGGGATTGAGGTAACTGATCCAAAAGCACGTCAAATTATGCTACCATCTCAGGTGCTCTCTATCTTTTTGTCAAACTTGATGGATTTTGGTCAGTGTTTAAGGGATTTGGAAGACATTGCTGGAAAATATGCTAGGGATCAGCTCCTTCAAGATAATGCTCTACTAATGGTGGTGCAAGGGTACAATCTGTTTAAGGGAAAAGGGCTTATAGGTGGGTTGTTTTCATGGAAGCTTCTCATACAAAGTTAGGATTATCGAGAAATTTATGATGCAATAAAATTGGCCTACCAACACAATAATGACTATATATTTTTGAAGGCATTGAGAGAGAATTGCATTTTGTTCTAGTTTGGAAGTTGATATAAAGGAGAAATATTTTTCAATAGATTTCTTGAGATCTCATGTTTGTTTTCTCTTTGAAAATAATCCACAATTAGAGCAATTGGAAGTGGCAACCCAGGAATGCAATGCTCTAGGTGATCGTTCTCTGCTAGAAGGTCATGAAGCCTAATTTGGAGGTAATGAAGATCATGTTGAAAGGGCTCTTGTACGTAAAAGGTGATGAGAGCCATTTATGTCCCATTTTATACCATATCTTAGCCTATTTCATATGCCTTCATACCCATTCCCACATTCCATTTTTGTTCTATATCATGCCATTTTATCACCTTTATGTTGCATATGATTAAATGTATATTAGTGATATTTAATATAGTTTTAAGATAAAAATATAAAAATAAATTATTTATTGTCTCTACTAGCAAGAATTGTTATTTTATAATATGCTAATTGAATAAGAAGAAGAATGCAGATCTTCCTATCACCTTGTATGCAGAAAATCTTCCTATCACTTTTTGGTTAGGAACTTTTGTTTATCAATTTTGACCAATAGCTTGTTTTTTTCATCCTTTTAAAGATGATGTCAGTCTCCAAGGTGGTGTTAGTTACCTCCATGGTGATGACTTTGTACGAGATTTGAATAAGCACAAGAACTCATGAGATTATTGATTAATAAATATGAAAGGAGACGCAATTTCCACCTATGTAAAGGAAACCGTGAACTTTCTATTTTTACTATCTATTATAATAAGAAAACATTTAGTTTATGGCCAACAAAAGAAAGAGAGAAAAGTGCACTCAACCATGTTCCACATGCACCAAGGAAGGACACCCGTGCTAAATATTTGTTGCTAAATCACTGGAGAAAAATCTACAAATCTAAAGTCACATCTTCTATTTTAATCTATTGTTATAACCAACATGTTTTTATCTGTGGATAGTAACCCAGTTGTTATGTAAGCTAATTTCTCTTTTATTTTGTTGGCTGTAGGCTAAAACAAATGCAATATTTTCTATATTTAGTTGTTATCAAACAATGTATGTATATTTATATGTGTGTGTGTGCATAGTGTAAAGAAAGGAGAGACTTTTGTATCAAATCCTTGATAAATAAAACAATACTTCACATGATCAAAACTGTGTCAGAGTGACACTTTTTATTTCATCATTTGGTGGAATGAGGAGGCAGGCCCCACTACTCAGAATGTTGGTGATTTCTACAATTTATTTATTTAGTAATGTGTGTTTAATTTTTCATAGCATAATGTTACATTTCGAATTATTGGCCAAGTGTGTTTGTTGTTGCACTATTACTATTGCAATTTGATTAAGCATTATTTATTATTGAGTGAGATGGTTAAAATTCTATCAAGTTTTCATTCATTTACCAAAATAATTTAAATTCTGAATTTGTGATCTAGAATTTACATAGGGAATTATTGTTGTTACTGTGTAGATTATTAATAGTTTATGTCACAACTCCTTTCATATTTTCGTTAGAGAAATGGAATAGGAAAGTCAAATCAGATTTGCATATAGGTAATTCTTGTGTGTTCTATTTACATCCATTCCCACTTCATTTGATGCTTTCCTCCCTTAGGTATACTGCCACAACACCTCTTGCAAGGTTATATGATCCCCGAATTGACACTTAGACCAAGTTGAACCTAATTTATTCTTTACCCCAGTTTTGTCCTACCATTTTGGCACCATTTCCAGGGAGAGGTGTTAAAGGCCAAAAAGCCCAGTGAATTGATTTAGGAATAATGTGTTAGGATGAAAACTTGTGCAACTACTAGCCTTTCCTAGGTGATTAGTCCTAATTTACTTGTTTAAATCATATAGATGCATTGTTAGATTTTGTAAGTAGATCTTAGTAGAAAAAAATATTTATATATATTCACTTTATTTGTTGTGAGTTAATAGGAAAGAATTAAGTTTGAAGAAACAACATAAAAACAATAAAAGTGTTGCATTTTCAAAGCAATTCAAACACATCAATTTTCAAGGAAAAATGCTTCAAAAAATGAAGAATTTGAAGGTCACACAAGAAGAAAAATGTGCTTTGCGGCAGGGGCTCTACCCCTTGACCCCGCCCTGTATCGTGATCGGGAGTGCACCCAGGGCGCTACCCTAGGAACCCACAAGGGGGTTGCCCCTTGACCCCACTGGGGGATGTTGCCCCTAGACCCCCACTTTCAAAGTTAAAAATAAAAGAAGAAATTGGTGGAGGAATCACACTGACTCAAAGTGATGTTTTTATATCCCCTCTACCTAAAGAATGCAACTTAGCTCATCTTGATCTTCTAATATCATTATCGCAAACATCTATAGATGTTATTTCCATAATCAAGCAAGAACAAATAATTGATGAATTTTTAGGACAATGGAATTTTGAAAATGATTTGACCATTTGTTGTTCTGATTGTTGCAAGGGAGAAGATAAGTGTGTATGCCAAGTTGTTGAAGAGGACATGGTGAAGGAGATCCAAGCTATGTGTGAGCCTCAACAAAAAAAAGGTGAAAGTGAGAATGTCTTCTTTGTAACACAAGAACAATTGCACACATCAAATCAGGTAGATCATGGTATGCTAAATGATTTTAAAATGCTATAATTCTATTGAATCAAGAAGGCAATTTATGTTTCTTCACAAAATGTGTCCCTATCTAGTATGTGTAGTGAATAGAAAAAATCACCATACTACCAAGAATGGTATAATGAATGCTCAAAACAACCATACCCATCCCATATATTACCATATCTACTTTATATATTACCATCTTCACCATATACTCTATATATACCACACAACTTTTACCATTGTCATTATCCCATTCATATCACCCACCATCAACCCCAACATATCCACCAAGGAAAATTGCAATTCCTAATAAATTATTATTATTATCTAATAAGGTGGTTCAATCTGCATATAATAATGAGGTGTCATTGATCCCTTTACATTTCATTAATATGCATGAAATTGATAAATCACAATTGCAATCTATTCGCACAACTAAAGGATGTGATTTTTGTTTAATTGAATTTGAAGAACAAAATGATCCACTAAAAGATAATCAACTTAGTTCTTCTTATCTACTTAATGCATCACAACTTTTAGAATTAATTCACATAGATAAGGCAACAATTCAATGTAATTCTAATTTTATCATTGAAATGATAAATATGTGTGTTGAAATTAATCATTCAATAAGCAACGGTGAACTATATGCCTTACTGATTCAAGAGTTGTGTGAGATACATAATGACATCCTACAAGATCTATTTATAAATATTTTTATGCTCAAACATCTAGATCTTTGGAGACCTGTGGTAAAACTGTGTATTCCTCGCACACTTATTGATCTAGGTCCAATAATTGATTTTATAATTAAGAAGAACTAGAAGGATTTGAATGCATTAGTGACCATACAAAACATGCTACAAATAGATGATCATTCATTAAATAAGGATCAAGGTATTATTAATTCTTTGGATTATCCTAATACCCACATGATTTTACAATGTGAAATTAAGTTTGGGGGGGGAATCTATTGAATTTTGGAAATCTTTGGTTGATTAAAAAAAGCTCAGGGTATTCTTAAATATGTCACTATATTTATTCATTTTTTGGATTATCTTAATTCTCTCATTCCTTTGCAGTATGAAGTTAAGTTGGGGGGAGGGGGGGGAATCTCTTGAATTTTGACGATTCTTGGTTGATTTCTAATAAACCCTCATTGATTATTTCTTTGGTGCTTCTAATAGTACCATTATGTAATACTTGGACCAAATAAAGGTGTGTATTCTTGTGTTAATTAGCATTGATATTATGTCTACACAATCATTCATTGTAATAATATTCATTCTTTTTATTATTTATTCACATTAATAACTCTACCCTTCATTTACAAAAATGACTTAACTACTAATTAATGGTGGAGTTATTAAATGGATGATATTGCATTACTATACTTGATATGCTTGGTCTTGAGAATATGGTTACAGGTTTTCGTGGTTACCCAACACTTTTTCACCAATACCAATTGATGACGCTTCTCTACATGAGTATTGAACAAAACACAACTTTGTTGGCTTTTCTAACATTTTGTTGGCCTTGCTAGCTATATGGAACACGCCAAGTTTTCTTTGTGCTTCACTATTGGAGACCACAAGAGGATTTTTGGGTAAGGTGTTCAACATTCATGGACACAAGTTCTCTTTGATATCAACTTTGATGCCAGATCATGTGGAGGACAGTATGCAATTTGGTGTATGAGAAACAAGATACTATGTTCTTGACTAATTCTTCACAAGCTACAAATCCAAATACCACTTAAAAACATGCAGACAGAGCTTAATCATATTGTAGATCATCATACTTCATAAGGATTGACTCATCCACCTATCCATAGCTATATGGGGATATTGGATAAGTTGAGGGACTACCATTGGTATTTCACTACATATCCCTATCTTTGAAATATTGCTTCTATTGTAACTAATTCTTTCCACCAACTGATTGGGCATGAATTCAAAATTTCTACAGTCAGGTTTTAGATATGGTGGCATGATCTAAATAGATCAAGATTGTTTGTAGCAATTGTGCTATGAACTATGCATGGTCAATCTTGATGCAGGTATCTTTCTTGTTGGTCATCATTTCAAGTTCTACATACAACCTAGTTTCAACAGTGTCTTTTGTGGGGTCATAGAAGGAACTTAGGTTTTTGATGGTGTAACTTCAACATCCATATAAGGGGTTCCTTCTCTTTGTTCATTATATGCATGATATCTAAAAAAAATTGAAAAAAAAAAGAAAAAATTAAAAAATTAAAAAAGTTAAATAAAATTCTTAATGGTGAAAATTGTTTCTATAGTGCTACTAAGTGATAAGTGATTAAAAACTAGCTTGCCAACGGTCACTTGTCATTATCAAAATTGAAAAAAAAAAAAAGACAAGAAAAAAAGAAAAAATACAATAAATTATGTTCTTTTTATGGGCTAATTAGTTTGCAGGTATACTCTATTGCTTCAATGGTTGTCTAAGTGCCTCTAGTACCCCATGTTTATCACTTGTGTAAATGTGCTCTCATTTGTCATGGTCAACATAACTTTGATCACCTGTAGCATGAAGTTACACATTTAGTTGAGGTGTTACAAAAAGTGAAGATAGATTCAACTACCATCAGTATGATCCACAATGCTTCATTGTGAAGGTGCTCTTTCATGTGCAACAATACTTATTGGGGAATCATAGTTTCAGAGTTACATTGGCTACCAGATCTTGGCATTAATGGACATGCAAGAATAATCAGTTTTATTTTTCATTATTTTATCTTTTAACTTTATTAATATTTCTTATTATATTAATCATATTAAACAACATTCCTACCCATCATCTCCTTGTTTCCTGAGGATGTTCAACCCTTTAAGTGGGGGGGGGGGGTTCCTTATCCTTATTCCCTATCATTTTTCCCATTATTTTCTTTCACCTTAGTTACCTCACCATAGTATCCATTATCCTATCATTGTATCAATTATTTTCACCCTTCATAATCATTCATATTACTTACTATGTCACCCATTTCAAATAGCTCATAAATATATGGAGATAGCCTTTTGTGATACCTCTAATATGTAGCATTCCCAATAAATAATGCTGTGGAAAAAATACCAATGAAAAATGAAAAAAGTGACAGAAAAAAATAAAATAAAAATGATGAAAGAAATAAAAATCAAAACAGGTATGATGAAAAGGAAATTGGAAAACAAAAGAAAAGTGATGAAAATTGATATGCATGTAAGACCTATAGAAAAATTGAAAGAGAGCATGTGATTAAGTATGATCTATAACAGTAAAGGGGTAAAGAGAAAATCCAAAGTCACAATCCCCCTTAATTTTTTCAATTTTTAATCAGTACCAAACACCATTATTAGCATTAGCTCCAAATATAAACCATCTTGGAAAGTAAACCTTCAACTTTTGATCACCAAGATCCCAATGTGGGAGAGGTGAGAGCATACGGTGTTGGGGATAGTTAGCAACTAGAAATAAATTACAAAGTTTCTAGGTGGCTAGCCGACCATGAAATGAAAGTAAATAAAAGATTAGGCAGATAACCAACCATAAGCTTGACCACTTATTCAATAGGAGCAAACTAATTACAAATATTAATAGGTGGCAAGCCGACCATGAATCCGCTCTACCACTTATTCAGTGGGGGGAATTAAACAAGCACTGAAAGTAAATTATTTAACTCAACCAAGTCTTTAGTGGGAGTAATTACAAACATTTAAAAATGCAACAATAATTAAATTAGTTGTTAGTACTACTAAACCAACTTTACAATGATAGAGATTTTAGTTGCAAAAACATAAAGTTATTCTTCCAAAGCCACAAAGAGTTAGAGTAAAACCTCTAATTGATACAATATGAGAATGATATAGAAATTGAGCTCAAATTAGTAGTATGTCAAAAATAAACAAGTATGATCAGAAACAATAAGTACAGAAAATCAGACTAGTAAGATGAGAATTCACCAATATGCTCATATCTTCGCCAAACAGAGCCTGATTGACATGGAACTGAATGCATATGAATCCTTGAAGCTAGGCATCCAAATTACAATAGATAGACACCCTTAAAATATGCACCTATTAGTGGCATGAATCCTAATGTAGCCAGGAGAAGATGGTACGACCTCCAGGAAGGGTCAACCTTCTCCCAAAAATCCAAAACTCAGTAATAAAATTTGAAAACATATAGAACTAGGCACCCTACATAGGAGAACAACTTGAGAAAATACCTAGAACCAAATAAAATATGTTGATGAATCCATGAACATAAATGTGCTTCAGCTAGCACTTCCAATAGTAGTATAAACAGATTATAAACAAGTATTATGCCTATAAAAATTAAAAATAATAGATTATACAACAACAATCTACTATAGAAAACATGAATAAGCTCTATTTGTACCTCTGTGTGAAGTATAGTCTTCAGTCACCATCTAGAAATTCATAGTTTCAGGCTTGAAGAATGGCATAGAAAGCTAGAGGTAAGCAATCCTCGTAGCAAAGTCTGAACTCAGTCCAGTAGCATAACATCATTAAATTTTCCAAAGATCCTCAACACTTAGCAAAGCATCAATATATAGGCACAATTGGGCGATTGAAGCAACCTATAAATCCAATCAAGAAAGCTTTTCAACTTCTCCAAAGGATGTCCTCCTCAAATGCATTTTTGAAATATTTAAAATTCTTTATTCTCTTTTCCCAAGTCATCCCATTTTGAGGAAATATTAAAACTTTAATAAAACATTAAAATGCATTAATAAAGTGTCCACTTTATGGCCCCAACTTTAAAACAACTTTGAAGTCATCACTTAAGCAAGGGGTACCTACAAACTCAAAACATAAAATTGACTAAGTGTTGAAACTTAGTCCAAAGGAGAAATAGAAGCCAAAGCCAAAACCAACACCCAAAATTGATTCTGCTAGATTGCCTAAAATAGCATGATGGCCTAAGCAGAGTTGTTGATAATGCCACTACCAAAAATAGACTTACTAAAAATAGCAAGTGCTAAAAATAGAAAGTTCACTTCAAACTCAACAGAAAGCCAAACTGAGCAGAAAACATGACTTACTATAAATAGTAAGTCCCTCAAAAGGTTGACGGATTCAGATGCATGTTACAACACTCTAAAGATCTTTAAAAACCTAGAAAAACCCATAAACCTTTCCTGCATGCAAGCAACTAGAGAGAAATGCATGTCATTTTCCAAACATGCATGTTACCTTATCCTGAAGCTCTCCAAAAACCCAAAAAACTCCACTAGAAATGCATAAAAAACTCTCACATGAAAACCATCAAAACCTCCTATAAAAGTGGAAACCCTAATTTGCACAATTGAGTAGCCCACAGATTTGCAAAAATAGACTATCAGTCTATAATGAGATCATTACTAAGAAGGGGGCATTATAGTCTGCCATCCCCAAGATTGCTTGTCCCCAAGAAATCACAAATTAGGATGCTACAAAACCTATTCATTCTCCCATGTAGCATCCTCAAATGGCAAGTTCTTCCATTTAACCAAGTACTCTTTGATTGATCTCTTCCTCAAAGAGCATTCTCTGGAATCAATAATTGTCTCAAGAACCAAAATCAGTTGTCCTTCTTAATCCAATGGAGGCAAATCTAAAGATGCAACAACATTATGACCAAAGGCCTTCTTGAGCCTACAAACATGAAACGCATTGTGCACCTTGCTACTTGATTATAGCTCTAACTAATAAGCCACTTCTCCCACTCTTCTGATTACCTTGAAGGGCCCAAAAAATCATGGCTTAAGCTTTTTAGCTCCACTCTTTTTGAGAGTAGACTATTTATAAGGTTGGTTCCTCAAATAGACCAAGTCACCAACCTCAAAAGAGCGCTCAATACGCTGTTGGTCAGCATATAATTTCTATTGATTCTGAGCATGGTGGAGATTGTCTTTCAAATACCTTAGAATTTCCTAATTTTGTTGCAACATATCTTTCACCTGTGGAGCTCTACAATCACCAAACAAAAGATCAACAAATCTTGGAGCCTCATATCTATACAAATCTATGAAGGGGGACATTTTGATAGACATATGATGAGAAGAATTATAACAATATTAAGCCAAATGGAGCCATCTCACCCACACCTTCTACTACCTTGAAACATAGTTTCTGAGATAGCCCTCTAACCATTTGTTAACAATCTTCATCTGTCTGGGGGTGATAACCAGTGCTTTTCTAGTAAGCACTATACTACACAATTTGAACAATTCTTACCAAAGGGTGCTAAAAAAATTTCTCTGTCACTTACAATATTCTTTAGAATCCCTTGCAGACAAAACACCTCATAGAAAAACAAATAAGCAACCTAGGTTGTTGTAAAAGTGTTGGTAATGGCAAATAAATGAGAAAACTTCGTCAATCTATCCATAACAACAAAGATGCAATCACTCCCTTGCACCTTTGGCAACTCGGTTATAAAATCCATAGAAAATCTTTCCTATTTCTGATTTGGAATGGGCAGGGGCTGCAAGTAACCAACAAGAAAAACATGCTCTTTTTTGTTCATTTGATAAACATGACACTCCCTTCTATAATGCAAAACTTCATCTTTCAGCCCTTTCCATGAAAATATTTCACGGATTTGCTTGTAAGTCTTGAAAAAACCTTGGTGACTAAGCAAGAGGGATGTCATGAAATGACTATAAAATCTTCTTCTTTATCTTAGAATCTGGTGCCAAGAAGATTCTACCTTTTTATTGGATCAGCCCATCAACCAACTTATATCTATCATCCTACAAAGTGTCTTCAACAATGTTGGTTGCAAATGAATGTTTAGCATAATTAGCTAAAATCTTCTCCTTCCAATCTATAGAAATTTCACATAAGGAGCACAAATGAGGCTTTCTCGACAATGCATTAGCAACTATATTATTTTTCCCTTTGACATATTCAATGTAAAATTCGCAAGCTTGAAGCTTACTCACCAATTTTTGTTGTCTCTCATCTAAATCCTTCTAATGCACATGAAGTGTTTAAGATTGTTATGATCAATCTTAACAATGAATTTACTCCCAACCAAGTATTTCCTAAACTTGGGTAATGTGTGCATGATTGCAAGCATTTCTTTGTCATAAATTGAATAAGAATTTTCATCTCCTCTTAAGTTTCTTCTCTCGAATACAATGGGATGCTTTTCTTGCATGATAACAACTCCAACTACTTCTCTGGAAGAATCACACTACAACTCAAAATTTTTGGAGAAGTTTGGTAAGGCCAACACTGGACATGAGCTCATGATCTACTTAAACTTATCAAAGACAACTTGAGTATTTTTAGAACATGCAAAAACCCCTTTTTTGGTAAGATCATTCAATGGATCAGCCATCTATGAATACCCCTTGACGAACCTTTGATAGAAGCCACAAAGACCCGAGAACCCCTTCAAATGTGACACGTTCTTAGGTGGAGGCCAATCCATGATAGCCTTGATTTTATTAGGATCAACTCTAACTCCCTTAGAGCTGATTATGTGGCCAAGGTAGAGAAACTCTATCATCCTGAATTCACATTTTGAAACCTTGGTGAAAAGGCAATTTGATTCAAGAATACTAGGAACTTCATCTAAGTGCTTAAGATGCTTCTCCCAAGAATTGTTGTAAATAAGAATATCATCAAAGAAAATCAATACAAACTTCCTCAACTGATTTTGGAAAATTATGTTCATACAAGATTGGAAGGTTGCAAGAGCATTAGTCAAACCAAAAGGCATGACTAGAAATTCATAATTCCAAAAATGACATCGGAAAGTATTTTTCTTGATGTCTGACTCCCTCATTCCGATTTGATGGCACCCAGATCTGAGATAAATCTTTGAGAAATACATTGCACCATGGAGCTCATCAAGAAGCTCATCAATTCTAGGAGTAGGATATATGTTCTTGATAGTTTTATGATTTAATGCATGGTAATCAACACACATACACATGGTACCATCTTTCTTATTCATAAGAACTACTGCCAAAGCAAAATAACTCTTCCTTAGGTGGATGTGACCCATTTCCAAGAGTTCTTTGATGGCTTTTTCAATTTCACCCTTTTGCTTCTTGGGGTGCCGGTAGGGAGTAGTGATGACCAATTTAGCCCCATCCTCAAGTTTAATAATATGTTTAGTCCCTCTTTTTGGAGGTCTTCCAGGAGATATACTACCAAACACTTTACTTCACTTTGTAATTAAATATTGAACATCAGGATGGTAGTTCCTTTTTTCTTCCATTGGATTGGATGGTAAGATTAAATATTTTGCTACCCATTCAACCTAATCATGTCGAATCAGGTTCTCCATTCTTTTAAAAGACACAATACGAGGACCCCCATTAGATAATCCTCTCAGCACCACATTTTTCCATCTACTTGGAACTTCAACTCCATTGTTTTCAAATTCAAAGTAATCTCTCCAAGAGATTACAACCACTGAATTCCAAGCACAACATTGGTTTCTCCAATGCCCACAACATAAAAATCATCTTTAACATCTTATTTTCCCAGTTGCATGGACAAATTGGAGATATTTCAATTGCAAGATATTGTGAAACCATCCACCACTATGACTTTAAAACCTTAAAATTCTTCAGTCTTAAGCCCTCTTCTTGCAATCAATCCTTCATCAATAAATTTATGTGTTTCTCATGTATCAATGAGAGCAACCATCCTTTTCCCACCAAGCATGTCATGAACTCTGAAAGATTCATTCTTTTGAAATATTGTTAATTGAGAAAATGTATCTCCACTACCTTGCCCTCTTTCAGGATCTACTAGAACTCTTTCATCATCACTATACTCATGATCATATTTTTGTTTTGAAAAATTAGATTATGATTCGTAATCAGAATATCTCCCATGTGATGTGAAAGACCTTTATCATAGAATCTATGCCCTCTAGACTATGGTTCACGACATGTGTAACAAATCCCATCTTTTCTTAGCTTCTCACACAACTCTTCATCCATCTTGGTGGGACATTTTTTGGATGGAAGAGGTATTTATGTTTCTTTTCCTTTTTATGAGAAAGGGGTTTTGAAGAAAACTTAGGCCTTGGAGCAACCAATTCCATGCTTCTAGCTTTCCTTATTGCTTCTTCAAGACTTGGTGGATCAAATTCTTAAACCCACCCTTTTAATGGCTCCATAAGACCTTCTAAAAACAACACAACAAGCCTTCTTTTAGTGATGTTGGGCACCATCACTGAAAGTATTTGAAATTCTTCAATATAAAAATCTAGTGAGCCATGCTATTTCAACTAACCAAGCTCATGAAACTTAATTTTTGGATCCTTAGTATCAAAACTATCGATCATCTTGTTGGTAAATTCTTCATAAGTATGAATAAGGTTATGGCCAAGAGTTAATTGTGGTACCACCACTCGTGTGTAGCTCCATCCAAACATGCAAAGTTGCAAATTTCATGGCATCTTCTTCTGGAATAGGCCCAAGTGATAGGTAATTGTCCAGCTTATGGACCCATGATTGAGTTATGCACTTGTCACTTCCATCATAGTGGGCCAAGGTAAGTTTTCCAAGTGCTTATTGATAGTCCATTTTGGGACCCATAGGAGCTCAAATATCCTTCTTTCCTCCTCTTCCCTTCTTATGATTCATATACTGATCAAAAGTTAATATCTCCTTGATTACAAATGGAAGAGAAACATACTCCATGTAAATTTGTCTTACTTCATCCACCATAGGGACTTCAGGCTCGACAGATGCTTCCTCCCTTGGAGAAAAAGTAGGAAGGAGAGGTCTTGGGGTTGATTCCCTTGAATTGGCAACATGCTGCCCTAT
Source organism: Sequoia sempervirens (assembly GCA_007258455.2). Taxonomy (NCBI): domain Eukaryota; kingdom Viridiplantae; phylum Streptophyta; class Pinopsida; order Cupressales; family Cupressaceae; genus Sequoia; species Sequoia sempervirens. The sequence continues at coordinate 9,544 of VDFB02259729.1, read as the reverse complement.
TGTTCTCCCTCTTGTTCCAAATTGGAACCACTAGAATCTGACTCTTGCTTTGGTTGAGTTGGGGTCACTTGCTGATCTATCTTTGCAAGTAACCTTGACATCATATCCATCATAGCATCAATTTTTTTTTCTGCTCTAGATTCACTGTCATTTTCTTCATGGGCTAGTCCCTTTCCCCTATCAACCATGGTTTCAACTGGTGTTTCTTGGTTTCTCAAAACCTATGAAAAAGTATCAATCTTAGGAATTTGAAACTGAAATATGTTTCCTTTGATGTAGCATTAGAATTCCCTGTCACTCATCTAGCAATGAAGCACAAAACTCACAGGATGGCAAGAAAATAGGCTCTGATACCACTGTAATATTCCCCCTGATTTTTTTTGAATTTTATCAGTATAAATCACCATTGTTAGTGTTAGCTCCAAATATAAACCAACTTGGAAAGTAACCCTTCACCTTTTGATCACCAAGATCCCAATGTGGGGGAGGTGAGAGCATACAGTGTCGGGGATCATTAGCAATTAGAAATAAAATACAAATCTGCTAGGTGGCTAGCTGACCATGAATGAAAGTAAATACAATAGTAGGTGGATAACCGACTATAAGCTCGACTACTTATTTAGTGGGAGAAAAACTAATTACAAATAATAAGGCGGCAAGTTGATCATGAATCTAGTCCGCCACTTATTCAGTGGGGGAAATTTAACAAAGTGCTAAAAGTAAATTATTTAACTCAACCACTTCCTCAGTGGGAGTAATTACAAACATTTAAAAATGCAACATTAATTAAATCAGTTGTTAGTACTACTAAAGTAGCTTTAAAATGATAGAGATTTCATCTGCAACAACATAAAGTTATTCTTCCAAAGCCACAAAGAGTTAGAGTGAAACCTCTAACTAATACAATATGAGAATGATATAGAAATTGAGTTCAAATCAACAGTATGTCAAAAATAAACAAGCCTGATTAGAAGCAGTAAGTACATAAAATCAAACCAGCAAGATGAGAATTCACCAATATGCTCATATTTTTTCCAAATGAAGCCCAATTGATGTGAAACTAAATGAAGATGAATCCTTGAAGCTAGGAATCCAAATTACAATAGATAGAAACCCTTAACATCTGCACCTATTAGTGGGACAAATCCCAATACAACTAAGAGAAGATGGTATGACCTCTAGGAAGGGTCGGCCTTCTCCCAAAAATCCAAAACTCAGTAATAAAATCTAAAAAATTGCAGAACTGGGCACCCTACACAAGAGAATAGCTTGAGCAAATACCAAGAACCGAATAAAATATGTTGATGAAGCCATGAAAAGAAATGTGCTTCAGCTAGCACTTCTAGCGGTAGTATAAACATATTATAAACCAGCAATCTACCTTTAAAAATCAGAAATAATAGATTATACAACAACAATTTGTTATAGAAAACATGAATAAGCTCTATATACACCTTAGTGTGAAGTACAGTCTTCACTCACCATTTAGGAAGCCATAGTTTCAGGCTTGAAGAATGGTATAGAAAGCTAGAGGTATGAAATTCTCATAGCAAAGTTTGAACTCAGTCTAGTGGCATAACATTATTAAATTTTCCAAAGATCTTCAACACTTAACAAAGCATCAATATATAGGAACAACTGGGTGATTGAAGCAACCTGTAACTCCAAGCAAGAAATATTTTCAACTTCTCCAAAGAACGTCCTCCTCAAATGCATTTTTGAAATATTTAAAATTCTTTATGCTCTTTTCCCAAGTTGTCCCATTTTGAGGAAATATTAAACTTTAATAAAACATTGAAATGCATTAATAAAGCGTCCACTTTATGGCCCCAACTTTAAAACAACTTTGAAGTCATCGCCTAGGCAAGGGGTACAAACTCAAAACATAAAATTGACTAAGTGTTGAAACTCAGTCCAAAGGAGAGATAGAAGCCAAAGCCAAAACTAATGCCCAAAATTGCTTTTGCTAGACTGCTAGAAATAACATGATGACCTGAGCATAGCTGTTGATAATGACACTATCGAAAATAGACTTACTAAAATACCAAGTGCTAAAAAAAGTAAGTTAACTTCAAACTCAATAGAAAGCCAAACTGAGCAGAAAACATGCCTTACTATAAATAGTAAGTTCCTCGAAAGGTTGATGAATTTAGATGCATGTCACAACACCTTGGAGATCTCTAAAAACCCAAAAAAACCCATAAACCTTTCTTGCATGCAAGGAACCAGAGAGAAATGCATGCCATTTTCCAAACATGCATGTTACCTTATCTTTAAGCTCTCCAAAACTGCGGAAAGCTCCACCATACATGCATCAAAAACTCTCGCATGCAAACCTTCAAAACCTCCTATAAAAGTGGAAACCCTAATTTGTACATCTAAGTAGCCTATGAATTTCCAAAAATAGGTTATCAGTCCATAATGAGATCATTACTAAGAAGGGGACATTAAAATATTTTAGCCTATTTCATACGCCTTCATACCCATTCCCACATTCCATTTTTCGTTCCATATCATGTCATTTTATCACCTTTATGTTGCATATGATTAAATGTATATAAGTGATATTTAATATATAGTTTTAAGATAAAAATATGAAAATTAATTATTTATTGTCTCTACTAGCAAGCATTGTTATTTCATCCTATGCTAATTGAATAAGAAGAAGAATTCAGATCTTCCTATCACCTATGCAAAAAATCTTCCTATCACTTTCTGCTCAAGAACTTTTGTTTATCAGTTTTGACCAAAAACTTGTTTTTGTCATCTTTTTAAAGATCATGCCAGTCTCCAAGGTGTCGTTAGTTACCTCCATGGTGCTGACTATGTACTAGATTTGAATAAGCACAAGAACCCATGAGATTATTGATAAATAAATATGGAAGAAGATACAATTGCCAGCTATGTAAAGGAAACCATGAACTTTCTATTTTTACTCTGTTATAATAAGACAACATTTAGTTCATGGCCAGCAAAAAAAAGAGAGCAAAGTGCACTCGACCATGTTCCACATGCACCAAGGAAGGACACCCATGCTGGAAATTTGTTGCTAAATCGCTGGAGAAAAATCTGTAGATCTGAAGTCACATCTTCTATTTTCATTTGTTGTTATAACCAAATTTTTTTTATCTATGGATAGTAATCCAATTGTTATGTAAACTAATTGCTCTTCTAGTTTGTTGGCCGCAAGCCAAAACAAACGTAATATTTTCTATTTTTAGTTGTTATCAAACAACATATATATATGCGCATAGTGTAAAGGAAGGAGATACTTTTGTATCGAATCCTTGATAAATAAATCAATACTTCACATGATCAAAACCATGTAAGAGAAACTCTTTTTATTTCATCATTCGGCGGACGGAGGAGGCAAGGCCCACTACTCAAAATGCTGGTGATTTTTGCAATTTATTGTTTTAGTAATGTGTGATTGATTTTTCATAGCATAATGTTTGATTTTAAATTATTGGCCAAGTGTGTTTTTTGTTACCCTATTGTAGTTAGGGTAAAATTTTAGGGTAAATGCATAAAAAGATTATAATGGAACCCAAACAAGCACAATGAAGCACAAGAGAACATGAAAATCAAAATAATAAACACAAACACAAATCGATCTCCATATTATGCTCAATTTATCTCCATTTCTCTTCTCCACCTCGTGTGAGAATGCAAGATTTTGAAGGTTTGATTGTTGATTTCTCAATTTCGAAATGTAACGATAGGATGAAGATGATAGAGGAAAATAGATAAATGAAAGATGATGGATGAAAGATTGTAGAGACAATTCAACAGAGTAAGGGTACTTGAAATCTCATCCATGCATATGGCTTGGTTGTGGGTTAATTTATAGACTTGCAAGATGGATGATCAACAATGGGGAGAAAAAGGATGAATCAATGGATGAGAGTGAAGGAGAGACAAGAATGAATGTGCATGCGCCAAGTGTCCATGAAAAGGAACTCTATTTAGAAACCTTGGGTGGGATTTGATAGTGGTAAGATTCCTTTCTCCACATAGAATGCTTTTTCTATTTTGGAGTTGGAGTGATGAAGAGATAATAGATTTTTTTCTATTTTATTAAATTGTCCCACATTGTGATTATTGCCATTTTTCAAAGAAAACGGGGCCCACTTGCACATTTTAGAATAATAAGATAAAAACGGAACAAAATTAAATTAAATTATAAATAAAATTTATTTAATTTAGGTGGATGGTGAATAAATAAATAATATAATTGATTTTATTTATTTATTAGAAGAAAGATACAATAATTAAAAAATTTAAAATTATTTAATCATTTGATGGAAGATAGAAGAATAACGAGAATTAATTAAATAAATAAAATTTATTTAATTAATTAAAGATATGAAGAGGAAAATGAAATATAAGTGTGTTAGACAAAATGAAGGTATGCGGTGAAAAATGCAATAAATGCCTAAATAATGAAATGGGCCAATTTTGGGTGTCTACAACTATTACTATTACAATTTGATTAAGCATTATTTATTATTGAGTGCGATGGTTAAATTTTTTTCAAGTTCTCGTTCATTTACTGAAATAATTTAAATTGTGAATATGTGATCTAGAATTTACACAAGGAATTGTTGTTGTTACTGTACAGATTGTTAATAGTTTTTGTCACAGCTCCTATCACATCTCCGTCAGAAAAAAAGAATAGGAAAGTCAAATCAGATTTGCATTTAAGTAATTCTTGTGTATTCTAGTTGCATCCATCCCCACTTCATTCACTGCTTTCCTCCCTTAGGTATACTACAACAATAACTCTCACAAGCTTACGATCCTCAGATTGACACTTAGACCAAGATGAACCCGATTTATTCTTTACCCCAATTTTGGCCTATCAAAAGGTTTCGTTTGTAGCCTATGGTGGATATGGAAGAAGGTCAAGATGAAAACCAATCAGTATACATGTAAGAATGAAAGTAGTAGAATGGAAAATTTTGATACAGAATGTTTCTCAATGCTTCAAATGTGGTTTCTTGTTTTGGGATTGTAGTTTTTGTATTGGGTCTAAAATATATAGAAGTTACAATTAGTTTTATTTCTATTAATACTATTTTGTTACAAGAGTTGCTTCAGGGGATAGGATGATATAAAATTGTAATATAGCAGTTTTATGAGTCGTGCATCAATATTATGACTCTAGGATAGTGGAAAATTTTTCAAGGTATGCAATACTGTTATATTATGGGTATAATAGGTTAGAAATCAAAATTCAGAGACTGAAGTAATATTGCCATTTCAGTAGGCAATCTGAAATACTTTTTTGTATCTATTCCATCAATTAATATATATATATAGGCATTACTTTCCTTTTACCAAAAAATAATAATAATGTTCTTAACTTTCCTTAACCATGGTTTAATCATTAATGATATTATTACCACCCTCCTACTAGATATCAACATTCAATATTTTTCAATGATAGTAGTATTTTGGTCTCAACACATCTTGGACATCAATAATGTTATTGTCATTTGTTTGGCACTTAAGCATGACTAATAAAATTATTTAACTGATAAATTAAAAATGGTAACATTATTATTTATCCAATAATTCAAACACTTAATATAAGGACATATTAATATTTACTTGACAATTATTATTATTTTTTAAAAAGATATCATGACTTAATCATTTACTTCAACTGACATTAGAATTAAAATTTTCTTGAGAAACCTATCAAGCTATGTGGGGGCTACAACCACGAGGCACTTCCTGAGCCATGGGATAAAATTTGCATGGTGGTGATGAAGTACTTCACTCTCGAGGGGAGATACAGTGTGTATTACTATTATCATTTTAATTTCCTCAATCACCTCAAAAACCACCACAATATCTCCATTCTGTTTTCTCTCTTACATTCTCTTGAAAGTATTGTGCTTGACGTGGTTGAAGCCATGAACTCAAATAAAAATTTCACCATTCTCCATCTAGGGCTTATGTCTAGACTCTACCATTTCCACCTTTCCCCTTTTCCTCTACATCCCATTACTATTGAAGAGGCTCTGGTCTCTTCTTCTCCTCTGTCTGCTAGCATTATGGAAACCCTTGGCCCCAGTAAGAAAAAATGCATAAAAAACTGTGCTGCGAAAGACCCTCCATAGGACACATCCCCCTCTCAAGGGCTTGTGGGGAAGAAAAAGGATAAAAAATGCATAACTCCCACCCCAGAAACTAAGATCAAAACCTCTAAGAAAACAAAATTTAGGCTTCAGCAAATTGACTCTGACATTGAGATCATCGAGGAGACTAGTACCCCTCACAGGTCTAGTAGACTAGTCATCAAGTTAGAAAAAAGAAAAGAGTTTTAAGGAGGTCTCAAAATCTGACAATGGGGATGAGAGTGAGAGTAATATTAAGGAGGAAAAGGATGTGGGGGAGGAGGCTCTTTCGGTTTTTTCTAGTAGCTCCTCCCATGTTTCTAAAAGCCTTAAAAGGGTCTCCTTGGGTCCCTCCAACATTAGAATTAAGGAGGTCAAGTCTAGGGCCTCAAACATTGCTGAGGGAATGGCTCCCATGGAGGAAGCTTGCAGTGAACAGGATACTATCTGGGAGGAGGTTGACAACCTTAAAGGAAAAATGGAGAGTTTGGAGAAAAGATTGCAGTATGTTACACGATTCGCGTTGAAGATAATGCATAGGTCCACCACTACTTTATGTCTGTTGCAGAAGGAAAAATCCATAGACAATGTGGATGATGAAGCTATCAACAAGGAAATTCTTAAGTTCCTCACTGAAGATTGGGCTACCATAACTTTAATCAAGCCATGCAGTGAGAAGAAGGATTAGGTTCATGGGGGATTTGGTGTTTTGGCTGGTGCTGGTTGAAATGGCCTTCGTTTCTATTTAATTTTACTAAAAACATTGTTAATGATTTTATGTTTCCTAATGACTGGTATGATCCTTGGTGGTCTGTGGTTAAGACTACTTTAAATCATGTTTTCATGATGGACATAACTATTAGTTTTAGTTCTTGTGGTAGTTTTTGGATGTGTTTTTGATATGTTATGCTTAGGGTGATGGTTTGGTTTTTAGACCTACTATTACTTTGTTGTTAGTGTTTATCTATTGTTCATGGCCTGTGGTGCCTTGTGTTAAAGGGACAGTACCCTAGTTTTGCTGCTTTTTATATAAAAAAATGACATTATTATCATCTACTCTAAATAATACTATCTTCATTCATCCCAACCAATATTATTAATGTATAACCAAGATTTATCATCAATAATGTGATTATCATGAACCAACATATTAATATAATCATAAAATCTCTTATTATTATTATAATTAAATAAAACAATAACATTAATGTTAAAATTTGACATTATAATTTTAGTATTCCATTAAGGTTTATTTCAGCATAAATATATATTATAATGATGTCATTATAAGTGTATTATGAACAACCCAACAATTTTAATGCAATGCTAGCATATCTTATAAAATTTGAGTGTCTTGATAGATGGATGTCATTATAACTAGTTGAATTAGATGAATGTGAATAAGTGTTGAAATAATGATATTCACCAACTTTCCTTGATTTACTTTAATATGAAAGTACAACATCATTATTCTTTTTAATATCATGGAAACTAATAATTTCCATTAAAGAATTATAATTTCAGCAAGCACTCAAGCATGGCACCAACTAGTGAATATGGTGAATAATATATTGGAGGAATCACAGTTACATGGATTGAGAGATAACTTCTACACACAGCACTAAGGGAGAGGGGCCCATAGTGGAGCACCCTAACTTAGCATTCTCAAAATCTTATGTGGAAATTTCAAATCAGTCCCAATTCTGTAAAGCAAGTTTATTTGGCAACTCATGTGCTTATATATTTCATTTTAGGGCTACATCATCAAATATTGTGGATGTCAAAATCTGCATATGGTTAGCATTTTAAAACCAAAATAATCCTCAGCATCCCTATGAGATAATGAAACATGTTAGATATGCTAAGTAAGATATTAAAACAACAAGAAAAACCAAATAAGCATACAAACAACATGAATCAACTTCATCTCATAGTGGATTGGTGTCACATGTGCTAGTGACCCTTTCCCAATCCTTGATTGATAAGCTAATGATAATGAGGGACAAGATCATTTCTCAAATGAAGAGAGTGACCTTGCATGATCTTGGAGATGGAATGCTAAGATTGTGGAGTGAAATAGGCAAGATCAATTCTCAAATGAAGAGAGACATGAGCTTTTTATTGTGGAGGAGACTCAATGTTGAAGCTTCTATTTAAGGATTTTCAAAATACTAAGTGTTGAAGAAAGAAAATGTGGGAGATCCTTGGACCAGAAAGGGACACTTGTCATCATGTGATAGGCTGGGATGTGCAAGATTAGAAATGTGCCCATGAGAGGGAGAATTTGAATTCAAATTTGAGAGTAAATGCTAAGTGGGGACAAGAAAATGAGCAATAAATGCAATGTTGGAGGGACAAATCAACTTGCCTTTGAATTCAAAATTGAGGGAATATTCCCCATAAATGCCATGTTGATGGAAAATCTTGGATTTAATAAATCAATAAATTGATTTATATGTGCAAGTAAATCTAGAGAATGCAAGTGGGTGAGATTAGCATTAGATCAGGATTAATTAGCTAGGATGATGATTAGGATGAGTTTGACCTCTTTGACTTAGATATTTGATTTATTTAAATCAAGAAGGATGGAATATGCATTATGATGGATGTTTGATTTATTTGATTAAAAAGGTTGATGATAAGTTTGATTTATTTGATTTAAGTTGATGACTTTAGGAGATTGACAAATAAACTTGATTTATTTATTTGATGAGTGAATGTGATGCATAATGTCAATTTGGCGTGTCTACATTTTTCCCCTCTTTGAAGCAATGTACATGTTGCGTTGGTTCAAAGAATAAACTTGCCGCGATTAAACAAAATTTTATGATTTTTTGGATGCTAGCGGAAAGAAGTACAGGTACATTTCCCCTCGAGAATCAGTGAAAAGATTCAATTTGAGGGAATTAGATCTCGATAAAGAAAGGTTCAAAGCCCCGAACGGTTATGGACAATGATGCAAATGAGATGATTTAAGATGCTTAGAATAACACATCTATATTATTTTTAAAACAACTTAAATGATTATATGATGCGAGATGGATGAGATGGGTGATGTGATATGCTGTGATTATACAATGGATGATTTATGAGATGCTTAGACTAATAGATCTATATTATGATCATGATGATTATGCACGTAGAGATGATATGCATAATATTGATGATTTATGGATGCAAGATGAATGCATAATGGATGCATGATGGATGTATTGGTGATGATGATTAGCTATTCATGTTGTGATGTTAGTGCGGAAAATGAAGAAATTAGATGATGACAAGAGGATCCAACAAGCCAACATTATGAGAGATGATGATGAGAAATGATGATGAGAAATGATGATGATAGATGGATGATCTGCTTATCAAGGATTGGGATTTTAAAAGGATCACTTACTTTATGTTTGATAACATGCCTA